>PTEX01000154.1:0-78521 GCA_003342815.1 Eudromia elegans | reverse complement strand
CAAACCAAACACAAACAGCCAAATTCAGCCTTAGAGGCTGCAGAAATCCCTTTTTCATCTTTCTTAAACACTCCCCTTTGCATTTTGCTGCCCCCTCTCCTCCGCACCTCGCCCTTTTTCCATGACCTCATTCCCTGTCTACTAGTCACATGCTCTCAGGACACAGTAAGAGAACTCTCTTGTCCTTCCCAGTGACACTTTTTTTTCCCTGCCATATTGCCCTGAAGAGAGAGGGTTCATCAGAAAGTTCCACAAATAGCAGCCTTTTGCCTCTGCTGCCTTATCCTAAAACGGGAGCCAAGAAAGAGAGAAAGAACTTATGTGTGCCCTCCCTTTAAGGGTCCCTTTCCCTAGGTACAGAAATGAGCTCAGAAAGTCAAGGACTTTGACAAGAAGACAGAGATCAAAACAACTCCTGTAGAGGCTTTTGCTCTTTCAGCTGAAAAGCAGTCCTCCCTGCCTGGCACTCTCCCCAGCCAGCTGCTTTCTTCTTCCAGCATCAGCTGGGCAGGAGAGGACTTCAGCGTTCCCAGGAGCCATTTAAACTCCTATTGGGAATAAGCCCTTGCAGTGAGCAAGGGCAGTACGTTTGAAGAACACTTGGGAGAAAAGCTGTTCCACGCCCGCTTAGGCTGGGCAATCATCTCAGAGTCTCCCAGAGGCTTTACAGCCTCCCAAATTCACAGAAGTCAGAATAGAGAGACATTTTTCAGATGAACAATTTCCTTCCAGAAGTCATAGTTAGCATTTTAAAAAATTATGGCAGTATGCTTTTCAGATAAAATCAGAACGGCGAGACAGATTTTAGTGTTGTATTTCAGAATTTGCTTGAAATTAGGTATAAAGAGTCCTGTTGACAGATAGCAACAGATATTCTCCAACTTGAATGAAACACTTCTGTGAGCATGTATTTTCTTCTCCTACACACAAAAAAAGCCAACTCTACAAATTATTTTTCATCTCTAACAAGCATTTTCACCTTCTTCAACTACTCAGTCTTGCAACCGGTCCTTAACCACATGAGTAAAGCTTGGCCATGCATCTAAATACAGATTTTCTTCAATACCTGATACACAACTGACTTCTGACATAAAAATCAAGAAAGGAAGATTTATGTGAGCAGATTTTCAGCAAAATACTATGTAGAAGTCTGAAGTCTTATAATTCGGATTCATACAAAAGACACACATGATATAATTTAGCATGCAGAAGAAAAATAAAAAAGACATTTCTTGCCCAGCGAGCATTAATGAAACAACATTATTCTGAATTTATAAAGAATTTATTGAAAAGTCAAGTTTCCTTTACCAATTTACACCCATTTTTATTCCTTTAGGCATAATTACTTTTTGTAACTGTAAAACAACACCCTTTTCCTGCTTTGATAACACAGAAACCATTTGTGAGCACCACACCTGCACTTAGTAAGTATCGAGTTCAACATTAGAATTTTCTGCTCACATATAATGCAGACTGATGATCCCCAAATACACCTGATGTCTTAGAATAAGCATTCATCGTAAGTGGCAAAGAATCAAGAGGGAATACTCCAGATCTAATGTGAAATCCGAGGCAAATAGACTTAACCTCCTTCTGCTTCAGTCAATGCAGCTGGCTAAGAGCAGGAAATCATTGAAAAACTGATGCAGCATCTGAAACCACATCCTCCCCAAGTAAGTAAATTACAAGATTGCCACAGGGATGGAAGAATACAGTTTTTCTTATTGTAAGAATCAGGAAGGCATATAAGATTAAATTGCAATATAAGCAATAGGTCTTTTGCCCTCAAGCTTTAATAATTAAAAAATATTGTATTGCTATACAGATATTTAAGTTGTTCTACAACTACACTGCAAGGTTATGCTATCTTTATTCAAATGCATTCAAACAGTATAATCAAGAACGTCTGCTTTCATTTCTTTCGCCCCAAGTTATTTTTTCACAGATATCTGAAGTATTAACACCGATCTCCGATTACAACGGTAATAATTTAGGTCAATGCACAACATCCAGGCCTCTAAAAACTTCAGAAACTTTTACAGAAGGGGAAAGGATTATCTAGGAATACTAGGAATGATTGGGGTGTGGCACTCTGTTTCCCACCTCCCCCTTGGACAGGAGTATGACACTGCTTGCAACTTCCTCACATCTCCTGCTCTTCTGCTGCACTTGCAGTCCATATCGGGCCATACTCAAGTAGCAGCTGCTAAAGCTAGGGGCATGAAATAGGTTTCCAAACAAAAGCTACTTAACAGACATTTTCTCACATAAAATAGAAAGAAAGAGGAAAGGTTCATAGAGGGTTCATTTTTCTTTAGGAGGAGCCATTAACAAAACAAATCAGCTTTGGACCTGACTGTTAGACAAACAGAAGAAATTCATGGAGAAAATAATTCCACAGCTGGCTAAATAACTAATGGGCTGCAAGATACAAGAATCTGGAAAACGTCTGGTTTTGGACAACCGTTAAAGCATACAAGTGTTTCCACAGTATCCAGCATGACAGGTTTCTGTCCATGGTGATGATACATTAACACATGTGAATTTCTAAGTTTCCCTCTAGACAATTATTTACCCTATCTTCAGCATAAATACCAAACCACCTCTGTCAAGAACTGAAATTTGGTATCTCCTATCTACCAACAATCTGGGTATCAAGAGGAAAAAAAAAGCTTTATTTTAAACTTAAATTTGCAGGAATGCAAGTAGTACATCATTCTATAAGCATTATCTCTAATCCTAAAAATGTTTTAATGCACCATTCATTGCTTTCTCTGACATGAAACAGTCATAACTGACATAAGAAATATGTTCAAGGTATATAGATAGTAAACTTTCTAATATAGATGATTCTGGTATAAAAAGTTCATGAATTGGCTTGGGTATGCCTAGGAAAAAAACAAAGTATAATGGAAAATTTAACAAGGACAGCTCTTCAAGATAAATTAAACACTTTGAAAGTCGATTGCTTCAATTCAACAGGAAAAAAAAGGATTTTTTTTGTACAGAAGTTTTTGTCTAAAACAGCCAATTTCAATAAAACATTTGAACTGTGAACTCTAGGTTGATTTGTTTTCTCAATCTCCATTTCATGATTTGAAAAAAGTTCTGCAAAACACAAACTATTCACTATGCTTTGTGCTAAAAGCTATCAAGTGCAGTAGGTATGTGCTGTCTTTTTCTAACAGTCATGAGACAACTTTAGAGAGCAAAAGAGCTGCCTGAGCAACAGGTTCTGTTATGTCAATCTACTCCATGGCACTCCAAAACTATAAACCAGCACAACTATTCTGTTGCCTGTGTGGGCAACTGCCTTGAGAACTGCCTGACTTTTAGGAACTCCTATTTAGGAGCTCCAAAGGCAAGTCAGGCATGTGTGCGCACATGTGTATGCCTGGGTATTCAAGCAGCAGTGAAATACCAGGTTATGGCAAAGGCAGGCAGGACATGCCGGTTCGGTAGCAACTCTCGCAGTTTTACTGAGCAACAGTGGACAAATTCTCCGGTCTAGATTAATAGCTGAAAATACGATTAAAAATTCACTTTCTATGCTGTGGCAGGAGCACAACACAAGAATCTAAATTCTCTATCAGATACCTTCTGCCATCGTATGTACATAGAACAAGCATAGATGGATCCTGATCTCATTTGCAACTGCTGATAAGGGTTATGGTAAAATAATTCTCATCAACGTTGGCAGTCAAAGAAGAGATTACATAAAAGATTCAGACAAAAAAAGTGGATGTTGTTTCTGTGAAAAGGGCGGAGAAAAACTGGAATTTGCTTCTATCCTCAAGTAGATAGAAAAGATAGAACTAATTTTCTTTTCCTGTAACCAAGATTGTAGATAACACAACCATTATCCTTCTTACAATAGGTAATTTAGTAATGCCATTAACTATTTAGTTTTCTCTTTAAAATGTCAGCCCTTACAGAGTAGGTCAATACAAGCTTTTAACATAACACTAGGAATAATGACAAATTTAATTCAGGCTTACATTGACCCACTTCCTGGAAGCATTTCATATTCTGATTTCAATTTAAAGAAAAAAAAATGTCCATTTCAGGAAAGGAGTTTTTCTATTATACACCCCTCTGTGTCAAGATCCAAAACAAACTGAGTCACCACAGAGCAAAATTTTTGCAAAACTTAACATGTTAAACACTCTGAAGCTCCATTTCAGGCATTTAGCTTCACTATACTGAAACAGGCACCCTAAGATGGGATCCCAATAGATAGCTCAAAAAGCAGAAAAAAAATACAGGTACCTTCAGTCATCTGCTGCTTCTGGTTTAGCGCATTACTTGCCTACCAGCCAATTCTTTCCTTCACTTACAAGCTCATAACCTAGAATATTTTTTTTTTCTTCCTCGATTTCCACAAAATGTCTAAGTGGAAGGATTGAAAGGAAACTGAGAACTTCAATTGGAAGTTCTAAATCTTAGTTTCCTCTACAGGATTCTTGGAGAAAAAGATCAGATCTCACTGTTCCGGGAAAAAAAAGTCTGTATATGGTAATTCAGTCCTTTCAGTAAATATATAATACAAGGATGTACAAAGAACAACTGTTTCATGACTTCACAGAAGGAAAGGAACAAGCAGAAAATAGAAAAATCTAAAGTATAGTCTTCTGAATGCCAAGGGAACTATGCTGAATTTAGGTCTCAAAGTAACTCATCAAGTACTAAAATCAAAACAGATTTTACAGGAGAAGGTATAAGACACAAGAGAAGGTAAAATAGACAGTGGAAAAAAGAGACAGGAGTGAGGAAAGCTGCAAAAATCTCTTTTTTAAAAATGAGTTATATCACACATCTAAGAAAAACAAATGCTAATTGGACAATTAGCAAATATTAGCAAGAACAGTCAGTGTCATTTAATGATACTGGGTTTTTTTCAGAACACAACGTCAAATTGTATTCAAGGAATGAGCTAAGAAAAGACACAATAACTGACCATTAAGAGTGACCTCTAAATTGCTGCAATTACTTCCTAATGTCAACAAACCACTAATTGAGCTATATGAAATGACATTGCTGTAACACCCAGTTAACAGCTTGGGTCTACAACCATAAATTTAGCAGTCTTTTTAACAGATAATTAGTGGCAACTGTGAGATATATACAAGGTGCATATTAAGGTTGCCTTAAAATTATTTCTTATTTAAGCAATGAGGATACACTCACACAGCAATTCATTTTACAACACAAGAGATAGACATAAGTTAACCAAACATTTAAGTAATACAACTGGCTGTAAAATTGACAGAACAAAGGACTCATCTATATGAATATTAACATCATAACCTTGCATATTGCAGCACCATGTGATGTTCTGAAGAGGAACTCTGCACATGCCACACAGCACCCAAGACAATTTTGATACCTGTGGATGGAGGGACTTGGAAATCCTCTGAACAGTAAAAGTCCAAGTTCTCAACATACTGAAAGTGGCACTTATCCTATGAAATCCACCCAGACCCCATGACTAAAATTTGCCGAGAACCTGGCCCCCTAAATTAACTATTCTGGCATTCAGAGAAAAGTAAAGCTCTTGAGTTTTATAAACAATTTTGCCTGTGAATAAGGCAAAGAACCAGGCCTTGGTAACTGAGAGAACAGAAACAACAGCCCTGTGACATGCCTCATCAACTCTGCTATAGGCTGAGCAGAGACACAACCTAATCTCTAACTCAGAGAAGCAAGCACTGATGCAGATGCTTAGCTATGCTCTGGGAGTTCATCACTGAAGACAATGGACATCTTTGACAGCACCAAGATAAGATGTGCTTTGACAGCACATGCAGGTTAGATAAGATACAGTGATTAGCATAAGGGGAATAAAGACCTTTGAATCTTTAACTGGCATTTTCTCACCAAAAAAGAAAATGGAGCTATTTAAAAGTGTCATTGATATTTTTAAATTAAAATAAAACTGTTTTCCTTATCTATCACCAAAACAGTTGGCTGACTTGAATTAATTGGTATTTTTAATGAAAAGTAAAAACATAAGTTTGCAAATGTTGTTATTTTCTATCCACTAAGCTCTGCCGCTTATACCACCTTACCTGGCTCACCCAATGACATCAGTTCATACCTGGACACTTCAGTTGAAGCTGGCAGTCTGGTCACTTGTAATCTTCACAGGTAAGAAAAAGGTTCCAGCACCAGAACATAATCAGAACCTGATCTCTTCCAGACAGTTCAAAACATCTTCCAATGTTAAGGGCATAATGCTACAGCACAAGAGCAATCTTATCTTTAAGCATCTTATTTCTTTGGAGATATTATACAGACCATTTACAACCATTAAAAAAAAGATCCTGGAATACTCTGGCTTGGATTCAGTTTCTTTTTGAGAAAGTTGATGTTAAAAGTCTTACAGAAAAAGTATCTAATTTCCATTTTTAAAGCAGATCATGTAGACACAAATGACAGACATCATCATATTGCAACATTCATCCATCAAGAACCAAGACCTTGTTTCCCAGTATTGCTTGCTAATCTACCTATTCATATTAAAGATTTATCAGTTATAAATTTAACACAAATATCTTGATTACATCCTAGGAACACTTACAGAATCATTGAGGCTAGAAGGGACTTCTGAAGATCATCATCTTCACTGTACTGGCTCAGAGCAGAACCAACTGTAACAGGCTGTCTAGGACAATATGGATGAAAACTGGGCAACCACTCTGGGTATCCTGTTCCAGTGTAACTAGCCTCACAAAAAAAAAGTTTCTTCTTATATTTAAATGAAATTTCCTGTATTGCAGTTTGTCTCTATGCTCCCCTTCCCCAGGAACCACTTAGAGGACTCTGACACTGCTATCTTTAACGCCTCCTAGCAGGTATTCACACCCATGGATAAGATCCCGAGAGTTCCCGCAAAGCTACGGACCTCACAAACAGCAGCTATGGTGTCACAAAGGGTTATGGCTGCAGAGGACACCCCTCTTTCTTCCTGACTTCTGCCTGGCAGAATTCTTGAGAGCTGAAGCAGTTCATCCTAACCTCACCAGGCACCATCCAGAATGCAAGAGATCCAAAGACAGCAGAAACTTATTTTCATACTCTTTCTTTTCAAAACTACAGTAATAAAGAATATTCAACATAATGTGCCATTATAGTTAATTCTTCCTTCTGTTGAATGATTTTGCAAAGACTACTGTCATAAAGTAGTGTATATATGAATAGATGCTTCTCAATGGACTGAAGGAGAGTATTCCTTCTCCTACTACTGGAAAAGAAGTTTTAAAATGTCTGAGAGATCAGCCATTCAGAAGTGTCTTAGTTTATATTTCTTTACTTATTCTATTTAGGAAATCCAGTGAAGCAATTGTCCTTGTTTCCACCGAGCATGCTGATGTCAAAAGCGTAAGTGGAATCCCTCTCATTTACTATGTATTAGTGTTAATACATTTTCAACACTAATGCTTTGAGCAAATGAAACACTGATAGTCTGGGACACTAATGGGATACATTAATTGCAAGTAGTATAAGAAAAGAGGATTAGTAAAATGCATGCTGGAAACAGAAAATGAGATTAAAATTGGCATTTTGGCTAAAGTTCCTCAGGCTATTAAAAAAATACAAGATGATTAGTCAAGGAGAAACTAGGAAGTCAATAAATGAAAAATGCTGAGGGTCAAGGGGAATCTTGAAAGGGAGATTTATGACTTGAAGTGGAAGAGAACAGAACTAGAAAAAATAGCTTTTAAAGGGTAAAGAACTATGGTATTTCAAATACTACAAAGCCATATTCTTCAGAGAAGAGGAGAACAGAGCTAAGGTCCAGCTCTTGCAGGCATTTAAGAACATGAAAGGCTGTGCTAACTTTAGTAATCCCATGGTTCTAGCTAAATACTTAAAAGCTGCTACTAAATACTTAAAATATAGTCAGAAGCAGATCAGCTGTGAAGGAGATATCAACATATTTCATCAGACAATTGAAAAAAGACACTCTCCAGGGAACATTTTGCACTGTAGTAGGATTGCTGCTATCTTGTCAGTTGTAATCAAAGGAATCAAGGGAGGAGTTGAACCAGAGTAATGAGGTCACTTTGACAGTGTTGACCACTACTATAAAAATATATCCATGTCAAAGTAATATTCATAAATTAGAAAGGGTTCTGAGATGATGCTTGAGGAATAACTCCAGTATCAGAAAACATAGCTTTCTTTTTATTTGCTGTCCTGACATTGTATGGAAGGTAAGGTAAGCTAAATAAGAAGGAAGCCAAACTTTGCCAGCGAGCTCTTACAGCACAATAAAGATATAACTAGGCTCAGTGACCCAGGAATTAAATAGCAAAGACTTTGTGAATAGTTTCCTAAACACACGGTTGAATTCCTTTCACTGGTAATTCTAAAATTAAGATCAAATGCTTTTATAAACAATATTACCTAAAATACACCAGGATGAATACAAGCCCTGTGCCCTGTTATGAAGTCAAACTATTCATCCTTTTTCTATGATCTAGCCAGGAAGAATAATCCTAAGTATATCAAAAGCCCAAGGAAAAAGTGATAAACACAAAATATCCTTTCCTTTATTTTCAGTAATTAAAATCCACAAACTGCTTGTGGGATTTCCCTTAGACAATTAGCACTGCAATTATGTTTGATAAAATAAAAGTAGATTTAGGGACATGTGCATCATAGCTGACCTAAGAAAAATGTGCAATTCAATAACTGCAAATGGAAGCAAAGTGCAGCTAAAATAGAGCATGGCTGCTATTCGATCTCACTGGTCTACCACATCTAACTGTACATTGCAGCAATGAGAAATGTCCATGATAGCATGAATTACTGCATAAGAGATGTGGGTATAGGTCAAGCTTTGATATCTCTGGCAGCCTTTACTCCAATACCAACATTTTGAAAATTCTAGAATTCATCAAGAAAAGTGTGCGTATGTGCCTATACACACACAGCTCTGGACACTCCTTAGGATCCGTTCTAGTATCTTCTGCCTTTTAACAGGCTTGAGAGTGAGGGAAAGCAGTGGTGCTCAGAAGGCCTCTTTCACTGCAGACAGGATAATAGTCACCTTCATCACACTAAGTACACCCTCCTTTAAGAATTATCAACCAAAATGCAATGTTGCACATCACAGATGAAATTCAGTTCCAACTTTTAGCTTTGAAATATACTCACATCTTTTGTCAAAAACTATAGAAAATTATTTCCAAAATTTCCATCTACTCACTACTTACTTCAGATATATCCCTCAAAATGACAGAGAATTCAGCATTCAGAGAACACATCTGATTTTTCCCTACGTTCATTCTAGTGCAATGAAAGAAAAACATTCAAAAATAACTTCCATAGAAAAGGGCAAAAGAAGCTGCATTAGCATATATTGCCAAGAGCTGATGTAAGAACATCTATTTTCATTCTCTCAAACATACTGAGCACTACTCAACAGTCTACAGAGCAATATCTAGCCCAGCTAATGATATGAAGGCAAAACTACCTGCAAATCTACCTGCATAGGAAAGACTTGTGCTTGCTCTTACTTTGTAATTCATGTTGTCAAGAAAGCCAGTAAATTAGAACAATTAAAGTTGTATATACAATAACTATCTAGATTAGCATATATAAAGCAAACATGGGTAATGACTGCAGTATAGACCTAACTGAAACCTTGAATAAACAGCCCACATTTTTCTACCTCTGCAGAAGACTCCACAGAGACTAGTTAAAAATAACTTACAAAACAGAAGGTAGAATTTCCATATACTTTGTGTGTCATGAACAAAACTGCCTACTACAGAGTTTCAACTGCGACTTCTGGTATTATCCCCTGCCAAAGCACAAAGACAAATTAAACAATGGAACAAGGTGAATTTTCTACATCTACTTGAAGCAAAAGTTCTCTCACATCTCTGTGGTTATCAGCCTCTATTCCCATCTCTCTATACGTAGAATGGAGCTAGATTTAGAAAAAATAAAATCTATTGCTAGTTATATTAAAATACACATGATTTTATTACCTCGTATTGAGGAACTTAGATGTCCCTACTTAAAAGAAAAAAAGGATAAAGGAAAAAGGATAGAGTTCTTTCTTGTCTCTTTTTTTTTTTTTCTTCCATCAATTAGGTTTTGCTTCCACAGAAAAAGACTGCACAGCTTATGGTTTGGTGTGCAACTTTTTCCCTTCAAAATATAATGCCTATGCAAAGTTAAGAGACTTACGCAAAGGCAACATCCTCCCACTCTGAGCAGACATGGTGGAAGATAAGCTAGGAGCAGATCCAGAGCGCAGTCCTCCGCAACTGCCTCACACAGGACTGTGACTGAATAGAAAATCATTCAGAAAAAAAAATGCTCGAGTTTAAATGATAATTGTGAAATACAAACCAACAACGACTAATAGGTGAATACTCTACCATGTTTTACCCTGTTCACAGATTCCAGCATTTGAATAGATGCCAGGCAAGGAAAAAACTAACAACTCTGGCTGCCTTAGCCTAACACAAGGAAACTATGAATCAGTCTTAACCTTTGGAGCCATCAGTACAACTAAGGGCAGTATCAATTTATACCCTTTTGGCTGTAGCTCTTCTTGCTCAGTTATGTACATTTCCCACGTAGTACTTTTTTTTTTTTTTTTTTTGAAAACACATTCTGGTGTATTTTCTGGCATACATTCATACTTTTCCTATCACTAGTTAGCTTCCATAATAAGAGACATCACAGTCCTCACTATGTATTTCTATGATGCATATCCCCTGGAGACCTGACTGAACAGCAAGACATAATACAAAAATGTCTCTGTCAGAAAATTAAAGTTTGTGCAGCATGGTGAAAAAAGATAAATAAAATATAGTATTTGCTTGGAAAGATCACTCTTATTTGGGAAAATAGTACTTGCAAGGGAGGAATTATTTTTATTTACAGAGTAAATCAAGCAGCCAGCTGAACCTGAAGGCTGTCATTCATCTTCCACTTTTCTTTTTTTAAGCAGAACCAGAGTCCTCATTAAGGGGCTCTGTTGTTCATATAAAGTACTACAAGTACCACAAATTATTTTAAGAACTAGATACACATGAAACCTGGATATTTGGGCTAGCTGAACCAGGGCTGTTGTAAGTAAACACAGCATCCTTAGCCCACATTCCTGTAGACTTCCACACTGCTGGACACCTGCATCCCACAGATGCTGTTGCGTAGCACATCATTATGTTGAGAAAGCCAAGCAACTTCAAAGGCATTGTAAGCTCATCAGTTGCACTGACTTTTTTCTTTAGACTTGTAAATAGCTTCCACTTTATTTAAACTTTCATATTTTCCTGTCAATATTATCTTCACCTAAAAACTGTTTTTAATTCACTGACAGTGAGTGGTAAACACTAGAAAGTACAAACAAGGCTTGAAAGTTTTTAAAGTCTTTGTCCAGACTTTTATCTCCATTAGAAGGAAGCCAACTATTTAGCAAATGATTCCTCTCCCCGCCACTAAAACAAATTTGGAAATGTAAGGTTCTATTTTTTTTCCTGATAGAAAAGTGGAGAACACAGAAACTGAAATGGTAACACCTCAGCCGAAATGGTCACACCTCAACTGAAACGCTCATCCCTATGAGGCTCTGTGAAAAGAGATCAACAAGCAGCTAGCTTAAAATTAAACCAGAAATTAATTAGCTCTAGCAATTTTAGATCTAGGGTTCTGAGGTACTGATATGCATTATGGCGTCTTCCAAAGACCTAGGCTAACTAGTCCAATTCATTGAAAAGATTGCCTGCTACCTGACTTCAAAGGTGTCTTCACTACAGAGAAAAAAGACAGATCCCTGTTCCCAGCTGAAACAGGTCTACAATTCTGCATTTTATTTTATTTATTTAAAAAAAAACCTACACAGTCCTTTTCCCTGGCACAAGGAATCAGGGGATTACAAGCATCTCTTCTATTAAGCTCCACATGCAAGGCAATTCCCACCAGCGCCAACACATCACAGGTGTGTTCAGAGAAGTTACAACGCAAGCGATATAGTAACAGCGGCCTCTCCAAAAAGAAAGCGGTTTTATGTACCCATTAAACAAAGGGTTATCAAGCCTGCCTGCAGGGTTTTCTTGAAGCTTTTTTTATTATTATTATTATTTTTCTCCTCATAACCTCAAATAACTTCTGGCACGTTAAAGGAAAAACCGCAGAAGGTGATGCAGTGAGAACCCTGCCTAATGATTCCCTATCCCCCAGGGGGTTCAGGTACTTGCCTGGCTGCCTCTACTCACATAAAGGTAAGGATCCCTTTGTTCCTCAGCCTCCCCTGGGGCAAGAGGCCAGCACATCGGGAATTCTGTTCCCAATGATGGGGCAGCCACAATCTTTTCAAGAAAGGTTTTATTTTATTTTTTCTCTTTTTTTTTCCTTACTCAAAATTTTCAACTGGAGTATTTTTGTATTATTCTGAGGTTACAGGAAAGACATTCATATTAAAGCTAAATGGATGGAAAGAGATAGAGGTGTGTATGGAAATATAATTGCATATCCTGGTATTTAATCAGTGTAACTCTGCATATGCATAAAACGGACACGCATATGCATGTTTGTGTACATGCATGTTCTGGTTTTCAGATACAAGTATATCCAAAGCAAGACTGTCTTACATGAAGTGATATTTAACTCCATATTTAATTTTCCAGATCAACAGAACTGCTCCAAGAACACCCCATTCTCCCTTTCCCTCCTAAAATGACCCACAGCATCAAGACATTTTCCCTTCGCTATCCTCTAGCCCCAAGCCACATTTAGCATATTCCTACTTGCTTCCAAGCTACTCCCTGCATTTCAAATTCATCCCTTCACTCTAAGTCTCTGCCTGTAATCACTGGCATTCTGTCACAGACCAAGAGCTTAGTACTAAATAAAGACTAAAGTAGCCTGACAGCTGCACAAAGAACTAATTAGGAACCCTTTTACATTTACCATAAAACATGTAATTGATGAAGAAATGTATGAATCAGATAGCATCTTCCTAATATCCTCACAGTGCTTTCAAAGTCAATGACTGCCACATTTGTTTCAGATCATTCAAGAGTGTCATTTTTCCCAATCATTTTATTTTTCTAATCTTTCAGGGTCACAGGGCAGTTTAATAATTCATTAGCAGCTTCTCACAGCTTATGTTATTTCTAAAGAGTTGCTGTTTCTATTTGTTGATTCTCTTGCCTTCACACCCTTTCAAATCATCTGCCACATGAAAAGCTTGATCTCTTATTTTAAAAAGGTTAAAATGAGAATAATATTTTATATTGTTCTTTTGGGAGTGCTCAAAAAAAAAAAAGAATCACTTCTCCCACAGTGCTATATTTTAAAATCTTGGCACTGACATTCATTTTGTAGTACTGGTCTCACTTTATTCTCATCTGTTTTCTTGTAAATTCAAAGCAATTCCGTCCAGCCTGTCAGAACTGCTTGCATTAGCTCAGTAGGGAAGAGAAGAATTCTCTTGTGGCCTTAAGAAAATATTTATTAGACTAAATATAAGTTCATACAGATAAAGGACAAACTCCAAATAACTCCACTCTCTAAAAGAACCTGCTCAAAAGGAAACACTTGACTAAAACCAATCCAAAAGGTGGTCTAGCAATATTAGGCTCAAAGACATTTCAATTTGTGCATAGATATTTGCATTTTCTATTCTTAAAAAGATTTCCTTTATCTGTTGCTATGTAAAACTGATAAAAGTTGTACATTTCCCACCAAAGCAGTTAATTCACCAAAATGAGCATGCACACCCTTCTTTGCCATCATAGCCCATCCAGTGCTGCAAGACTCTCATCCAAGCTAGCTTTCACACTAGTTTCCCTCCTTTCTCGGTCACCAGTCTCGGTCATGATCAGTGACCTTGTATTTGACACCATCAGCTAAAGTGAAGACAGAAAACACCACCACCACTAGTTGTTTCCTTCTGAATACTTGCTCCTTTTTCTACAATTCTGGGTTGAGATGGGGGGGGGCAGGGAGAAACGTCAGTCAAGTGACACTTTAAAATGTTAGATTCTTCAATTCTCAGATCACTGAATCTCTGAGAGTTTCAGATAGCCTTTGTAACTGCTAAAGAAAAAAGCTTTTGACATGATTGGCCCACTGTTCCCGTAGGATAAAAACCATTATGGATAGCACATCAAGCAAGTCTATTACATAAATCCACTACAGATAATAGGATGTTATGACTCTAAAGTGGGATATTTTCAAGGAATTCAGGAATACTGCAAGACTTAATTATGCCCTCACAATGTTTTAAATGCATTTAATGGGCTATATAAGGCTGGATCCAAAGATTATCGCACTGTATGAAAGAGTGCTTCTGACACTAAAGGTGCTTGGACGCATTTATTCAGTTACTTGAAATTCATTTCTTATTTGCAAAGCTGTTCAGTAGATCTGTCATTTACAAACTGTCAGCTTGCTGTGCGGGGAGCAAGAGTTTAGAATTAATATATTTTTATAAAACTACCAGTCACACAGGGAACATACAGACATAATTGCTGTTATGGAACACATCAGCTAAAAAAGGGTTTGATAACTTGAAAATTCTGCTAACGTGAATGGACATCTCTTCTGTCCACACAAATCTAGTCACTGAAATAGGGCTCACATATCACTAAGAAGTCACAACATTGTGAAACAAGGAGGAAACAAGAAGACATGCATTTTATAGTTGAAGTCAAAACTGTAAAATAAGAGAACTAACAGCATTAGTAGAAAGATTTATGGCCAAGTTCATCAAGAGCAAAAAAGCCACCCAAGACACTGTACTTAAACTGTGAGACTCAATGCACCACGGCAGGCATACTCCCAGTCCAAAGTCAGTTAATACAGACGTTTACTAGTAATTTATATGCAGATTTTCTAGATATAATTGCCCAAATCTTTTCCTAATCTTTAACAGTAGGATGATCAAATAACTTCCATTTTTTTTCTCCCTTGTGTCAGGTAATAAGATCATCACATTCAGCTGCAAACAGTTTTGCTTGGTTCAGATAGCAAATTATTTCTTTAGCAGTTCTGAAGTCAAGGATAGACAACCATAATTAGTTGCCAGTCAGAAAAAAAGGAGAAAAAATGCTGAATCATATCCACAGCAACAAGTTTGCCAAGTTATTAGAAGATATTAGAAGACAGTATTGCAAATTACTATACTGGACATATGGTCTAGCAAGGTGGCCAAATATCTCTCCTTGTCAAAAGACTTTTACTTTTGCTTTGAAGAAAAGAGTCTATAAATAGTGATATACATCCAACTCACTATTTGAAGTTCTTTAGAGGCATCTTAATCAGTAGGCATATAAATCTAGATTCTTAAAGCAATTACAGCTTTAGTAACTTCCTAGTTCAAACATATGAGACTCCAAAATCTCACTAGGAAATTTTGAAAAATCTCATGTTACTGGTTTCATTCTAGATTTTTTTTTTTTTGAGGGTAGTGATTGAATTTAGACACTTATCTAAGAAAAAAAATACTTTGATTTAAGGTAGTATAAGAGCAATTAAGAAAAAGACAATATATTAGAAAAAAGTAAATCACCTGAAGCTTTTTTTTTCTCCAGCTATCAAGTAGCTCCACCAATTTCCATAAGACTGTTCATCTGCTTAGATTTAACTAGATGTCTTGTCAAGGGGAGGATATTAGTCACCATCGCTTTTCCTAAGACAGAAGAAAAGTGCTGTAGTATGCGGTCAAACCACGGATAGGTATCATCCCTGACATGAGTTGGCTTTGTTCTTAAGTATGTTTTAGGTTCACTGTATGCCTCTAAAGCTCAGGTTAGCTCAATCATTACACTTGAAAGTACAAATTTAAGACTGTTAGGAATTTGGGAAGAACAGTTTTTAACATGTTTTTAGAAGATTAACTATGATTCTCAAGTAAAGATTACAAGTTACAACCTTAATAATGCTGTTTCTGACGTTGTAAATTGAGTGAGAGTAGATGTCTTGATGGGAAAAGGCACTCATAACTAAGAGCTTATGCTACAGAGTAAATTGCTAGATGGATATAATTGTTGAAGAGCATCTTTTGTGTTGTTTCATTAAATGAATTTTTCCAGTGCCTCTTTAACGAAAGCACTCAGATCTTTCTCACATATGTATGGAGTACAATTACCATATTGATGAGAACAAGAAAAATTGGGTTACTTTCAGAAATATTTAGAGATTAAGTTTTTAAAAAACAGAGGCGATCATTTTCATTAATACAGGTAATGATGTGGGGAATTCGGTTTGCCCTTTACAAATGTAAAATATGCCCAAGCGCATCATGCTGAAAAATCCTGTATGCAATTCTTAGGAACTCACAGAGGATGATGAGTTTCATGTCAGTATTCACAAAGCTAGGTAGCAAGGTGTTCACCAAACAAATTTTTGTCCGAGATAACTGAAATATGGGCTCAGACGTCATAGTTCTTTATACCCACCCTCGAGAAAGCTTTCTAGAAAAAGCCTTTTCAGCCCTTTCCACTGCCCAGACTGAGAGGCAGCTGCCACTTCTTAAAGAATTTTGTAGAGAAAAAGATCTTTCACATAGGACACAGGATGTATTTAGCCTTTGCTGACACGGACACAAAAACTTTTATTTGAAAGCTGGAGTTAAGAGTAAATGGGGCTGCAAACAGATGAAATTTTACGACCTCTGAAAGCAAACTGAAAATACTGCACCAGCTCATCTCAAAATGATAAGTTTATCGTTATTTCACTAGAAGCATGACAGGTTGACTACAGTTGGGTCCAAGATACTCAAGCAATCAGCTGTCTGAAGTAGTCTAGAGTACCCCTTCCTATAACTGGGTGGTGCCCGTGCTCACATATTAACATTTAGGAGATAGGCAGCAGTTTCTTCTCCCTCCCTTCCTTTCCTCTGTTACACCAAAGTGGTAGTGCTTAGGAAAGAAGTGTCTTCAGCATTCCTTGGGCTCCCTCAAATCTCAGCATCTTTGTACTTCCAGTAACATCCCACTACCTCACTATGGACAGCTGGGACAAGTAAATCCAGAGCAGTAGAGTTTTATCACATCACCAGAGCTAGGGCTGGCATGAAGCAAACCGCTCTTATCTGTCAGCCAAAACATTCTTGGCAAATACAGTTTTCTTCCTCCAGCTAAGACATCCATATGTCCATAAGGCTAAGCAGAGAGGCAGTTTTAGCACCCAAACACACAAGAAAGGCATGTTTTGACTTGCTAAGTATATCCAGCTGGGTACTCAATTCTGGCAGCCAGGTCACCTGCAGTGCACATTTCTTCCTTTTGGTAATTTGGCACCTACCTGTGAATATCAAAAAAAAACCCCCACCAAACAGAAACACCCAACTGCTTAATAGCTGATGAGCTTCCTTTTGAAAGCCCTGCAGAGCTTGTCAAAGCATGAGTCAAAGCACATATCAAAACACACTGGCCTTCTGCCCTGCTTGGCTGTCATAGGAAAAAAATAATTTAAGGTCAGATCTGAGTCAATGATTATGTTATATCAGAACCTAAATTCTCAGCTAAAAGAGACATGCTAATTCATATCACTAAGCTAGCTGACTCTCAGTGTGAAGCTAATTTATTAATATTTGTAGCATGGCAAGCACTAATTTAGTTTGTTACAGCCAACTTTACAATAGGAATATACCTGCTGAAAGAGGAGTCACATTTGCAACACAAGCTGCAGAAAAAGTCAGTCCACATGCATGATACATCCATTCAAAGCATTTTTCCTGGAGACATGTACTAAGACTGGAACAAAAATCAAAATGCTAAGATGAGGAAAGGACATGTTTTTGCTTCTAGCAGCGGAAGCTGATGAATTATCAATTATCCTCTGCCGCTACATCTCACAATTTCATAAGAAACAGGTTCTGGCAGAAAAATAGATTTAAACATGATTCACAATAACACTCTTCAGATCTGTCGTCTTCTCATTGTGTAATGCAGTTTGCCACTAGAATAGGTAGTTGCACAAGACTCTCAGACCTAAAAGAACACTTTCAGCATCACATTTCACTGCTTAACAGAGTAGCAGGTATGTCAACAGTGGGTTCAAAAGCCTAATACAGGCCTTTAAAAATATCTTAGTACTGTTGAGAGAAAACAGAAGAAAAAAGCATTACTACTGTTTTTTGAGATTACAGACACACAATTAATGTAAGTTTTCTCTTAAATTAAACCCTTGTTAACTATAAAGATAGAGGAAAACTATCGTTCCTATGTGTTAAGATTTTTCTAATCCTTCAACAACCTTTTTAAAAAATAATGTTTTATTGATTACAACTCATTTCTAATACATGAAAAAATGCCCTGTGGGGTAAATACCAGATACTTCACTTAGTTCTAATGACATGTAAATAGCTATTTAATGTGTTTATTATTGTTACTCCAGCAATTTTAAGTAGTCTTATAACACAAGTCACAAAGCTGGCCGTATTTCGCACACCTTTAAACAGCAAACCTAGTGTTGGGGTAAACTTCAGCAGCCCCTGAAAGGAGTATGGAAATAAACTCCCAGGATAAATTTAAAGTCACTTTTAAAAGTTTTACTCAGTACAGGTCACAAGTATCTTTTGGTTTCCTTCTGGCATTATTGGACTGAATAAAGGATCCTTCAGAGTGTTAGGGTACATCTCTGTCACCTTCACTTTTTAGAGAGCTCTAACACAGCTAAACTTAACTGTTTTTCTTGTTTAGCAGGGAAGTAGAAAGAATGTTTAGGAACAGCTTAGTCCTAAGAAGATGTCACAATTTTCATGCTCTGCTGTTTGTTTCCCCACAATAAAAAATGGCTATTTCTATCACTTGAAAAATGTATAATCTTCATTTTCATGTCTCCCCTCTCTCTCCTTGTCATTTCTTCCCCCCCACCCCCACCCCCCCCATCCAGTTCCACACACCTTAAAATCCTCTTCCTTCTGCTCTGGAAGCCATAACACTGAATTCAGTTGCCAAGTGGAGGATCAACAGCACTGATTTACTTCAACTCATTTTCCTGACTGCTGACACTAGCTCTGAAGTTGGCACTTGAGTTTAGTCGCAGAGGTTTCTGGCAAGGAATCCTAAACCAGCAAACAGTGCTGCATTGTGAATACAGGCTATACCTAAAGATGATGCTTTTTTCTCCCTCTTTAAATCCTTGAGAAAACACTGAAAATAAGACAGGTGAACTCAGGGCAGTATAATTTTGAATCCTTTTCTATGTAAGAGGTACTGCAGGAGAAAAATTAATTCCAATCGCATTAGTAAAAATCATTTGTTCTCCTTCAAGCTGCTCCTCTTCACTCTCTGACCCTTGTTTGAGGAGCTGTCAGCCTCAGCTCTAGTGAAGATCATACAAGCAACAGTATAGAAAAGGAAATACAAGCAAATACAGCAAAAACAACCTTTCTGAAGGGTCTTCTCCAATATAAACCATTCCTACCCACTTTCTCCCACACTACCTTGGAACAAATAAAACTAAATTGGAGAGAAAACCAGCACATCTCAACCATAATGGCTATGATGGTGCAAGAGATTAAACAGTATTTATTTAGTACAGAAACCATATCCAGCTCTCTTGGTTCCTCTTTTACAGGGCCTCTCCAAAACTATTTAGTGTGAGAAGACTTCCATGAGATCAGCCCAGTCCAGGCAGCCCCTGAAGTCACTGCTCCCATAGCCTGGTTCTGGCAAGGGGCAGGTAGTGCTGAGGTCTGGCTAGTTTGCTTGCTGCAAACTAGCACCAGTGACTAAAAACAACCAACCTCTGCAGCACAGCTCTAAGGCTGAAGTGGAGGGGCAGGAATTTGCTTAAAACATGCCTTGTCAGTTACTTCTGATAGCATATACTCTGAAGGCAAGCAAACAGGTGAAACATTGTTTATAATTGGAACCTAAATATTTACAGACACATTATTTACTGTGTTTTACTTAGTACAATTCTGTACCTGTCCAGATGCCTATTATTACTGGAGCTGAGACAAGCAAGATAAGGGCGAGAAGTTTCATTGTCTAATTTGCTGCTTCAAAGCCAATTTTAATTTTTTATTTTTTGAAATGTAATGTATTCTGATCAAGTCATGTTTCCATTTCACTTGCCTGATATCAAGCTGTAGACCTTTGTCTCCATGACAAATGCCCTTTAGATATTAAGCTAAGTATCAGAGTGGCTATGTGCTGGCAAATGCCTGCTTGTATAGCTGGCTTGGCATTTACCACTCTTAAAGAGCTCCTGTTTCCAGCAATCAGGTTATTGTAAGTAATCAAGTCAGCAAGTGCTTTCTTTCTCTTGTGGACTACGACTAACTGATCTATAATGTCTATAACGTTTTTGCATCCTCATCCCCCTGTTCCCAAATTCTCCAGGCTCTGATTCAGTAGACTGTGTCCCAGGCATGAATTCCGTCAGTATTGTTTCCTTTCACTGTGACCCCTGCACTCAAGAACAAGGCAGCTGCAGTAATAGTAACTGTAAAAGATGCCACTAGAGTGGGGAGATGTTCAAAGAAAGGATAGGGCTATTTTTAACACCACCTTTAATAACTGCCTCTTTGCTAAGAGAATTATAGAGTAAATTCACTTAGTAAAAATTTAGAACCATGATGAAGTTTCACGGCTAACTTACAGATAAGTTAGATTTGACATTTCTGCTGCATAGCAGCTTGCTCAGTTTTAACTGCAATTTCTCTGATTCTAGAGCATCATTAACCTACATGAATGCAACAGCAGAGAAGACAAGTGGTATTCATAAAAGTGCAAGCATACATTAAATGCATTTTGTGTAAATTAACCCCCAAACAAAGGCAGAAGTACACTTCAGGAGAGGTTCAATATGGTACAAGCTGCCAGAAGGAAGACAACGGTAATCACAGCTGACATTTGCTCTTCAGCTCAGCCCCAAGGCTGAGGATATGGTAGCACATCCAATATGCAGCATTATATCAAGTTCTCAGCACACTGTAAGGTTCAGGCAAACCAATCGCCTTCAGCTCTCGCTGAGGAAAGACTGAATTGTCTTGTTATTTGTATTATCTCCTCAGAACAAGATGTTCCATCAAATCTTGCATTGTTACACTTAATCCATTTATTTTGTGATGACATCAAACAAATAAGATTCTCCTGTTTGAAGATTTGCATTTTTTTAGGGAACATCCATGAATTAGGCCATGTAAACTCATTTTGGGATAAAAAAATAGCAGCCTCATTTATGGAGATGGACCTGTACAACTTAAGAGTGGTAGCACAAATTCCACACAAAGTCTATAGCAAAGACAGAAACATAAGAACTTCTTCCTCCACTCCTAACACTTACTGCAATAGCTAGAACCTGCTTTGCCTCCACCTCCATTTTCTTTTTCAAGTGTAACAGTATAAATAGGCAGACACCAAGTTTATGGATAACATTATTACTATAATTATCAGCTGACAGTTGTTTTCCTAGGGACCTCTTCCTTCATACTCTTTTGGCTTCAAATCTCTCAACAATGTCTCATCTAGTAGTTTCTAACATACAATTTACTCACACAGTGCTTATCTAAGGAACACTAGCTGCCCCTAGCTGCACCAAACAGCAGCACAATATCACATCAACTGCACAAAACTCCAGCATGGAATAAAATCCAAAATACAATAAAACATTTTTTTACAACAGAACTTTCTTAGCAGAATTTTATAAAGAACATTTATTTTTAACCAACAAATTGTAATAAAGCCTTAGAACACTTGAGAGCTACCATGTAAGTGACAGCCATAATTATTTCAGTTTACAAGCAAAACTACTGTGGCATGGCTTTTGTTTAGAGCTTAGTGCTACGGTAGAGAAGACCTTCTTTGCTACTCACACTGACAAGAGGCTGCATTTTCATATTTTCACCCAGCTCTGTTCCTAATTACTTTAAGATCATTCCTACAGCTATAGACAAAATTCATGTTTGTAATGAAGAGCATTCAAAATGGAAATGGACACCAAGTAGGGAGCCTTGGCCTTCACCTTTCAAGCACATCTCTCTGTACATGATGCACGCCAACCAGTTTGCGTGCATAGATTTGACAAAATTTTTAAAACTCTTAAAAAAAAAGTGCTCTTTTTGCTTGCCCCTCCCTCTTACATCACCAAGACAGTTCACACTACTTTTAAATAGCATAAGCATAGAAATATGGACTTTTTCCTCTTCTAAATCCTTCATCAATAAGCAAAGTAATTTGACTTTTATTAATGAGTACAAGAAACATCAAGTAATACTCAAAGAGTCAAAAGTAACAACTCAAAAAATGAGATGCAAGCAAGTAGATTCTAAGAGTAACATGTACAAACCTTTGACACATTTTTATACTCAGGACTAATCATTTATTCTCTGCTCATTCATACACACAGTTGCCAGGATGATCTTGATCTGCACTGACAATATCCTTAGCATGCAAGAGTTACTAGTATGCAAGAGTTACTAGCTCATCCTGCACTTAAGAGGGTAAAAGAAAGGAACACGACAAGTGACAAGTTACAAACAGCATAAGGCTTTTAAGTGCAGTGAAGGAGAAATTTGTTTTCACCTACAGAAAGAAACCAGTCACTAAGATGAAAGTGCAACCAACACCTGAGGCCTAAGGTAGCACCATCCATTGATGACGATGGACTTGAGGATAAAAATAATGGAAGAGAAAGGACAAAAAAAGCTTTTAATTGATCATTTGCTTTTTCTAATTTAAGTCTGTGTACTCAACACAGCATTAAATGTAGCTTAACCATAATTTAAAAATTTGAAATTACAGTTTACAGTGATGTACACTAAAACCTTGGGCAGATGAGGGCACTATTTCTTACTGTATTAAGGCACATAAATCAAAAGCTCATATCAGCTATTAAAAAGCAAGTTTTGGTAGCCCAAAGCCTTTATGTATGAGAAGGGACTGATAATTTTCAATACACTACCTCTGCTAGCACTTTTGCAACACATCCATCATGGAAATTAACAACAATGAAAATCAAGAGGGACAGCTGGAACCACAGTTCATCTAGGTGGGGTTCACAGACAAAAACCTGTAGTATACACATGCGGTCACAGATTTTGCTCAAGTATTGAGGACACATGCACATCTTCATCCTCTGTCTACTGGATTTGCCAGTATTTTACATTATAGAAACAAACATTTTGTGTCAGCCTGAGCTAATACACTTCACAAAAGCAAAATGGTAGCTCTCCTTTTAAAGGACACCATGCCCAATGTACAGCTGGGGTTATTAGACCGCCAGCTTTTACCCTACCGTTTGGTCCTGATCCTGGTAGCTATCCCACTTAGCATCGCACTGGCAACCCTGTTTCTCTTCCTGCAGCTGCTTATGAAATGACTCAGACAGTTCCTGGCAGCTACCAGGAACGACTAAACCACAGTTTCTCTGCAAGAACAGTGCTCCTGAGTAGTCAAAAAACTGGATCTGTCCCTCTTCTCCAGAGGTTTGTAACCTGTTTTATTATTCAGAAGAATGTCCCTCTTCTCCAGAGGTTTGTAATTATTCATTTGTCAATAAAATTAAAGATATTCTCAACTGCTGGCTTTACCATTTTCCTTTAAACTGCTGGTCTATGCCCAGCCCAGCGCTGGAGGAACGGTAGAGGGCTACCATGGAGGACAGGCAGTCTATCCAAAAAAAGGGGGAAGGGGTTATAAAAAGAAAAAGGAATAAAAGATTTGACTGTGCTTTCTTGTTCCCTGGCAGGATTTTATTTGGTTCCTAGAAAGCAGGATCAGGGACAGCTGAATCTGGGCAAAATAGCATGCACAGAATACAGCTCCTGCAAGACTGAAGGCAGCAGTCATCTGTGTGAGCCCTGAAACATTGCGGTCTAAAGGGAGCAGCTAGAGTGGGATTCAGTGCCTGATTTCAGAAAAGAAGAAAAAAGGAAAAACATCCCCACACACAGTAGAGAGAATCCAGCCTCAAGTCTCATTATGAAGGGAGCACAGAAACACTGACCCCAGAGCCTTCAAGGCTAGGGGAGGTTTAAAAAGACCATCTTAAACCTGACTCAGAGGCCCAGCAGTTGAGTACAGCACAATGGAGTGTGTGGTTGCCTGCAGATGGGGACTGAGCAAGGTTAAAATACACCACGTGCCATCTGTGCAGACCTGGAGCACTTCTACCTGTGAGTCCCAGTTCTCAGTCCCTGCATGAACTTACCCTGATAAATATTAAAACTGTCTTTAATATCAACTCTCCCCCCGCCACACACACACACTTTCGAAGTTTCACAAAGAAACTTCCTTCCCAAATGATTCCACATAACGGCAGGTAAAATAGAAGTTTGCTGTGTGATAACCATACAGAAGGCAGTACTTTACCTCTGGGCCTCATTCAAAGTTGAAGAAATTCCCAAGTTTTAGTTAAAAGTTTGCATAAAATGAGAGATGTGTTTACAGCAGTACATTCTTTCTGTAGCAGAGTATTCATCTCATATTTATCTTCACCAATAAAAATGAAACAAGAAAATAAAGATCTGATGGTTCTCAGATAACAATGTTCCTGCTAAGACACCCAGAGCCTAATATGCTGCAGTTTAAACTAGCTAGTTTTTTGCAAGAGAAAATCATCTGTTATTTGTTATTTCTGAACCCAACATTTTTTTTCCTTGTGTTTTCTGCCTCCCCTCTCCCTTACAGGGAGAAATGTGAATTTATGTTAAAAAATAAACTTATTCAGAAGACTTATTCAGAGACTTTCTAAAGCTATAAAAACCCAGTGAGACTTCAGAACTACCTAACAACACATTACACAGAGTGCCACCGAGTTATGTGCCTGTGTTTATGCAGCAAGCATCACACAAAGGCAATCAAGGTAAGAGAAAGCTCCTCTTCAACACCTTGTATTTACCTCAAGAAGAAAAGTTTGAATAAAAGTGAGGTTTGAGATCTTGTTTTTCAGATTCTCTTCTCTGTGGCCTGAAAGTGTTCTTTTTTGGAAAAAAGACATGTACTTTAGTGTGGTATTTACGTACAGAGGGTTCTGAAATGAGATCAGATGCTTTCATAGGGAGCTGCCTAAGGAGTTTGCTGCCTGCCTCTGTCTGCTGTAGCCCAAGTCTTGCTGCAAAACAGGAATGTTACTAGAGATTCCCCAGAATGAATAAGAGATAGCACTACAAGTAGTTTGGATTATTTCAGAGCCAAATCTAGCACATGGGTAAAAAGACAAATGACATACAAAATAAAACCCTGCCTCTATTCTCCCTACAGATAACCAATTTTGTAAACAATCTCTCATGATTTGGCAAAGGTAGAAAGCCAGCATCGAGACAGATTATGGTAGATATTGGTCAGAACATCTCAAAGATGCATTTTTCCTCCAAAATTAGAAATATTTCAAACCACTTTGAGCTTCATCAGAACAAGAAAAAAAAACTTTAGTTAATGAGCTTTGTTAAAATTTCTGAATGCCATAGATAGCCTCCCTGATTTCTGAAGTCAACAGAGTCTCCCACAACCTAGCTTTGAGGCCACTGCAGAAGGAAGAGTTGTTAGCTGATGTTTCTTTTCTTGGCAGTTAACAGACTGCATGGATTATTAATCAGTGAAAAACAGAGCATAGGGAAATAGCATCAATATCATGGTATATGCTGCAACCAAGTGTAACAAAGAGGCTCTGAGCAAATCCTCTTCAAAACACCTGACTGAGTTTAGTCTTCAGAGCAAGTCCCTAACTGAACACAGGCTTGTTTAGGTTAGCACTTGCACATAGCCTTTTACTATTAAGGGTTTATTTTTAACTCACAGAAACACAACACAATTTTAAAATAATGTGATCAGACCCACCATCATTACATAGTTTTCATTTAAATTATTTTAGGAGTCTAAACTGATCATAAAGAATTTTGTCTTGGGTTTTTATAGCCTGCCACCTAGGGGATATGACAAGAGTTTGCCAAATTAAGCACTTTACTGGGACTGTAACTGGGTATAACACAAAAGGGTTTTCGACTTTTTTTTTTTCAGTTTTGTTTTTTTCCAGACATAGAAGATAATGACTGCTGGGGGCACTTAACTGAGCAGCTCTCCACATCAGTAACAGTGGAGACAGACTGGAAAGAGCTGTAAAAGCAAATAAGGAGATAGGTCTACAGTGCTAAAGGAGAAACACATAAGAAGCCATAAAATCTGGTCTAGCTTCAGTGCACTTGAGAGGAGCCACTCTCCTACAGAGGGCTTGAAACTAATGACAAGGATGGAATGACTGGGCAGGACACAAATCTAACACTGAATTTCAAGGCCAAGAAACTCTGCTTGGAGAACTAACTCTTGGAGATTTCAAGAAACTAACTGATTACCTGAAAATAAGAGAGAAACCTACTTAACTGTGAAATACATCAAACATAGCTTAAAAATCACATTCTGCATAATTTTCCTTTCTGAAAATAAGAGCTGACTTTCCCCTCTCCCTGCTATTCACACCAGGGAACACTATTCACATTCTAAGAAGGATGAGAAATAAAGTATTAATAGTGTCCTGTCCTCTGCCACTGTAGAAGTCATTGCAGGAAGCCAATTTGAGCTGCAGTAAAACCTGGTTGCCTTTAACAGAGAAGGATGTGGCCAATGTCAGTGGAGATTTATAAGATAAGTCTGATACAGCTTTATTCCACAAATTGTATTTCAATACAAGGATTGAAAGGCAGCCGGATGGAGCCAGAGTTAGTTTATTGCCTAAAAATATGTCCAAGTAGACAAATATTTTAGTTAATGGACTAAAATTAATTGAGAAATAAATTAGTCATGCTACATTTGCAATCATCCTACATGCATAAAACATCAGGAATATTTTGAGTAATCAAAACAACCCTGTAAGCCTAACAGTCCTTTTTTTTTTCAATTAAAAGAATCTACCTTGAAAAGGAAGGAGAGTACAATAATACATAGTGCTCTAAGTGCACCCTTTTTTTCTTTATTTTGCATATCCACATGAAAAAGCTTTTGAAATATCTGGGGTTTTTTTTTCTTTCATGTATCTCATCCTAAGGCACACAAAACAGACTTTAAAAAAAAAAGAATATGGTGACTTCACATAAAAAATTGACCAATTTTACAAATGGGTCCTCACGTACCAAGGTCAAGTAAAAAATCTCTCTTCAAAATTTTCTTTTGCTATAGGGACTATTTTGAGAATTTGAGAACATTTCTAGCAGTGACCATATGAACATCTCAACTATAAGCCTGGAGTAGAAATAACATGTGCATAGGAGACACCCATCTAGTAAGAACACTCAAGTTTAATGCTACCTGCATTAAAAAATGAAGCTTACATTGCTTTCCATTTTAATCATTTTTAGTCTTATGTTCAGTAAATAGAAGCCACTTATCTCTGTGGAGATCTCACTCTCTCATTGTGATGTCTATGGTACCATTGCCTCAAAGTGCTGGTTGGGTAATGACCACTCAGATAAGCATTAGTGCGCTGCAATTGCACCTCTCTCTGCCATGTCAACAGCTACAAAAATGCTCCCTACACAACTTCCTTCTAGATTTGTTTTTCTCTAGGAAACATTTTAATTTATTCTCCTTCTAATTGCCACTGAAAGCTACTCTTCTTGAAATTTCCCTACCGAATTAGCACATAATGTAATTTTTTATCAGCTGCAAGCGATCCTGCACATCCAGCAGCTCAACTGAACAGTCGCGCAGTCAGCCTCATGCACAGCCTGCCTAGACCTCAGTCCCCTTCCCAGCACCAGAGGCATCTACTTTCACTACTGGAGCTGGCCCGGAGCACACCATGACATTTATCTATCCATGCAATATTTAGTCAGCCACTGAATACATGCAGTAGCATATGGATTTCTTAACTAGCACTGAGCCCGAGAACTCACCTTTTGAATTTATTAGTGCTGACACAGGGGGTAGGGACACTCATCTCTTGACATTCTCTCTACCCATAACAGACTTCAAAATCCTTGCCAGGGGCTTTTGGATACAAATCTTTGCATATGAATACAGTAGCACAAGTTATTAGTGCAGGAGTCTGGGTACATTTCCCATCACCCATAAGCACAATTCTATCCATTTTACTCCTTGCTCTGGGGGGCTCTTGTAAAACCAAACACGGGGCACTTTTCATTCCTGTATACATCTATGTCAGTATATCTTTCCTAAAGCATATTTTGCACCTCACACAAGTGCAAAGTTTTACTAATAGATCTCTAGCAGCTTGCTCTCTTCCCAGACGATTTCACAGCTGACAGCCTGCTTGACAGAAGGAATTTTCTCCAGTGAGCATCACAAATTTATTCCAGCAAGGCTTTTGTCACCATTCCTGTTAATAAAAAGGAATTAGAACCTTTGGATTGTCACTCTTTTTTCAGACTGAGAAACGGATTGTCCCACTTAACAAGGAGCCTTTGGCAGCCAGCTTTGACGCTTCACCTGCAAGTTGTGCAGTAGGAGGAATGGACTGTCTCCTTCCATCTACTCTACCCTCTGCTCCAGCCAAGGAAAACCAAAAGGCAGAAAGTTACCTCAGATTGCCCTCTGAAAATCATTAACATTTTATGCACCTCAGATTCAGACCATGGAAAACATTGACAATGCAACAAAACTTCATGAACTGAAGAAAAAGTCACAGTGGTCTAGTTCCAAAGCAAGGGAGGGTCAGAATTTGAAAGTGCTGTAAGATCTGTCTGAATAAAAGTCCACTTACTTGTGTAAGGCACACTCAAGATAATTTAATCATCTCTTTTTCCTTTCATGAGCAAACTGTCATTCTCTGTATTCCATTTTTTAGAATTAATAAAAGTTATTTTCCATTTGCTGGCTGAGACACAGGTGGTAAATGAGTGTGCACAAACACCTGCCTGAAAGAGAAGGAATTCCTCTCTAGCAGTGCAAGTGTAAAAAATGAGAGCCACAAATCCCCAAACCTACATTTTTTGCACGCTCTTGGCACTAAACTCTATCACCTGCCCTCTCCATAGCACCAACCTTGCTCTTGCAATTCTTTAGGTAGCAAATTCCTGCTACTAAGTAGCACTAGGGAAAGGCATTTCGCAGTGTATTTTAAATTCCAATGCCAGGTGTTAATCCTTTCCAGAAACTAACGGTGACACAGTGTTAAATTATCCAGTAGAGTTAAAGAAAGCAGTACAGTTGATTTTGCTTTTTTTAATGTGTGTGATTTCCCCCCCCCCCTTTTTTTTAACCTCTTTGATGAAGCTTGGTTTAAATCAATACAGCATGTAAAGAAAGACAAATGGATCAACAGCAGTGATTACGAGGCATGCTGACCTGACTAACACGTTATTAACCACAGATTTATTAGTCTGATTTGGGAGTCCACCTACCTCACTCAGAGTGGAGCTTTAATTCCCAGTCGAGGACCACACGGCTCTTGTTTCCCTTTTTGATGCAATGCTGCCCTCGCCTGGAAGCACATCCTGCAATCTACCATCTAAAGCACTAAGCAGGCATTTCAGTCATGCTCCTAACACTAATGAAATGTATCTGCCAGTATAACGCATTTTGCAACACACTTAATGGCTCTTAATTTTAATAGAGAATTTATGGAAACGTGCTTTAAACTCTGAAGTCTGAAAATCAAAAATATTCCTACTGCATATGTATATGTTGCTTAAATACAAAGGAAATGTCCTTTGGAATATTATCAACATGAAATACTAATTATTTTTAATTACAAATTTTACTGAAAACAGAAAATAAGGAGTTTCAGCAATTTTTTCCTATGACAAGATGACCCAAGACTAAGTAAACAAGAACAGAGAAGTAACTATACTCAAAATATAGTTGCATAGATGCATAATCAATGCAAAAACACCTCATGTCTTTTCTGACTATTTTTTATGATACATATTACCACAATACACTAAATGTAATGAATACATCAATCAAAGTAACTCCTGGTCTACAGAGTTAAGCATTATTCTTGTGCAGGCAGAAAGGAAATTAAATCCTTTTTCTTTTTTTAGCTTCAAGTGAATGAGCAGAACTTAAAATGAATAGCTGGCACCAGTGTTTACTAAACATTCTGGCAAACACAAATTTATCAATTAATTACATACTCCAACATATGAATCATAACATGGCTTTTCCAAACAGCATTCAATTTATATGCTCAGCCCTATTTATTCATTCTTCTTGCTTGCCTCATTTTAGTGGCCATATGTGCTCAGCAGAGCCACAGTGAATCTCTGTGCATCTTGCTAGGTCTCCAGACTGAAATCACACCATAGGATGGTTATGTTATTTCTCAGTTTTATCAGCCAGCAGATGAGGTTTCAGAGGAGTGCAGCAAAGGAGAACAATTCCAATTCAGCTTTCAGCAAACAATATTAACTTGAGCTCTTCAGCACCCACGTGAAACAGCATTACAGAAAACCCATGGCCCTGACTTTCCACTGCCCAAAAAGAGAAAAAAACATGTTGTGGTTGAGATTAAGCTGCATTCACCACAATGACCATTCAATGATAAAAAAGACCTGACCACGTAAAGCATCATCTCTTACTCTAATTTTCCTCTCAGTGACTCTGGAGGGACAAGCCCTTCTCCCCCAGCAAGGCTTCACTAAGCACACTATGGCACAGAGGAGGGCCACTGTGGAGCTGCCCACGCTTCCCTTTCAAAGGCAGATGGATGCTACCCCAGTGCATTAACAGGCAGAACAGGGCATATTGTTGGGCACAAACCCCGCATGCTGCCTGAGCACTGTAGGTGCAGATCACACACTGAACCACCCCACAGGCTTCTGTGGGCAGCACAAGCATTCCAGGGTGTGTGTGGGGATGTGGGGAGTGTGCGCGCACAAAGAGCAGGCCCCGTTGGTGAGAGGCCGTGTCTTCCAGGCAGCACAAGGCCTGCATGCAGCCAGTCGCACAGAGCCAGGCACCAACGCGTGAATACGACCATGTGCGCTTGGCACCTCCAGAGACTGCAGCACTTGTTGCAAGGCATTTTAGCACAAAAACAGCAGTTCACGAAAGGAAGAAACATGGGGTACAAACCATAGCAGGCTCTTGTAAAGCATATGTTGAGCTCTATTGTTCAAACAAAAAAGGAAAGATCTAAACTTTAAGGTCCTCCTGACACAGTCAAGTCCACCCTAAAATACTACAGATATTAGAAAAGTAATCCTTTACATCCATATCTTGGGTAACTGCAGCAGGTTATGAGGCTACTCTGCAGATACTTTTTCCCAGCATCTTCTTTTGGATGCTACAGGGTAACAACAAATGCTCAGCTTCAGAACAGCCACTCCAAGCTTGTAAGACAGCCCAAGGATAAATGTACCATTTCTGTATATAAAACAAGGCAGCAAAATACTAACTCCAAATATTTCATACCAGGACTAAACTATTATTAGAATCTATTTGATTTGGATTTCTTGAAAACAGAGTTTTTCTTTGCAGTGTAAGCACATTTATTCTTATATTCTAAGAATCTACACAAAGTTTATCCTTTTTACTAACACTACGATAAATATTTGGTACAGTATTATAACATAGCAAGCAAATGATAATTTTACCTTCTGCTCTCTGCTGCTTTAATTACTTCCCCTAGGAGTATAAGCCAGCCTTTTGTCACTTTGATAGCACTGTTATTCTCAAGCAAAGCAGTGGAACAGCTAAAGGAGATGGATGCATATGTAAAGAGCTTTTCATCACAGGCATGAACATACCTAAAGTCACAGAATAATTCTTCAGAATAGTATGTCTGTAGCTCCGGACCTGAAATATATTTTTAATTTCTCTGAACTGCTAACAAAGTCTGAGGTATTCTTGTTCTATTTTAAACACAACATATATATATAAAACAAACTAGACTTGCAAGCAACAAAGAAACAACATGAAAGCAGAAACAAAACTGAAAAGCAATCAGCCATTATATACAGCATGTGTCTATTCCTTACCCTTATCACTGTGGTGTTGATTTCCTTTTCTTCCCTCATAATTTCTGCAATTTCTGTACAATATGGATGCAATCTAACGGGATCAAGGTCCTGATAAGTTCCAATTCCTATTAATTCTTTCCCCAATCCCAAGGAGTTAATTGTAATATTGCCATAAACATATACCTCTACTCTTTACTCTGCTTTTTGGAGGGAGTAGGGGATGTGTATTTCACAAATCTAATGAAAATTTTCATAATTTAGTCTCCATCTATTCCTTCAATCCAAAGTCATTTTCTAAAGAAAATGTAAAACTAAGTGTAGCACATATGTAGCATCGTTATATGGTATATGGGAAGTAAAAAAATTATTTTGCAGGAAGGTTATAACTTCTAGAAGTAAGCTGTATTTGTCCTCTGTAAGAAAGTTCTGTCTTCCCATTATTTAAATTCTAAATTTTACAGATTTTTTTTTTTTAATGCAACCGTGGATTTTAGAGTATACGGATTAGAGAATGAGGGCTTAAAATACTAATCTAATGAATAGGCCAGCTGAATATCATAGTGTATGATTTCAGAAACAGCAGGTACTAATCTATCTAGTAACTCTGATATTACACATCCATAAAGCCAGGATTCAGCATTTTCTGGTTTCTCAACTCTTAACTGAGCAATCTTAACACTGTTTTAAGGATAGTCTTCCTGTTGACCTATTTATTAACAGAGAACAGTTGATTTAAGTAGTATTTGCAGAGAACTTGGCTCATTATGCAGTTTTGATCATCTTCGTGTAATAGAGATTACTACTGCAGGAGGGTCTAGGAGATGAGATAAATTTTTGTTTCAAGTTCCAAAACAGCCTCCCAGTGACCTCTCTGCAGCTAGCATTTCATCTTTCTTGAGTATGACTAATTTCAGCAATTGTTACTCAATCAAGAGTACTCTGAAGTAGAATTTGAGTATTAGAATTAAATCAAGTATTCTCCACAAAAGTCCAAAATACTAGGACTTGAACACTTTTTTTTTTTTTTTTTTTTTTTTAAAAAAAAGCCTTTTGGGTGAGGTCTGAAAGGAATAGCATTTGGCATTCTGGTTAGCACTGCAGTTCAGGTTCACAGGAGACAAGAACTTGTAGATAATTACCACCCTCAGCCATATTTGCATATCACTTTTCCTAAAACATATGCTTTGACCCATTTCTTAGAAGATGCAATTCAGCTCTTCTTTTCACCTTAACCTGAATGCTCTCAACTATAATGCATGCTCATAAAATATATACTTTTTTGACAAAGACCTGAGCATTTCTGATTTCACAGGTCATTGAATCGGAAGTGCAATGAAAGGAACGGACTGGACCACTAGTAATGAAAATCAGTTATCAGTTGATATAAGCCAGCAGGTAAGGACATTCTCTATTATCTATCATCTCCATTGCTCCAAAAGGAGCAAATCATCACCTTGCTTTCTTTTGCCTCATGATGCGTGTTCGGCTACATCCATGGCGGCACAAAAATCACACAGCCAAAGGCTCAATTACATTTAAAGAGAGTCTTTGAGATTCCTAGTCCCCAAATGATCTTCTAATACTTCTCTATCATCTGGAGGAACATGGCATTGATATGACTGCACACTAATCAGTTTCAAATGTGCAGATTCAAACAATTTCAGCACAGTAAATAACCAGCCACATTTACATTCCCTCTTCAAAAGAAAAAAACATTAGTGAACAAACACTACGTAAATCAAGGTTGTCAGACACTCAGTGAGAGTTGCATCCTTCTCATGCAAGGATGCATCCTGGCAGTTTTAGTCTGTGTTGCTTAACTCACCTCTTGATACTGATGTCACTTATTTCCTAATATGTCCCAATTCATCTAATGGTCTAACATTCAGCAGGTGCTCCAGACAAAGCAGCAAAGCCTGTTGTGTCATACATTTAAGATAGTTACATCATCTTGCAACTAGAAAAAAAAATTAGGTCTCATCAACCCTTACTGCAGCACCTAATGTGGCTGGGTCCTTCTGTTTTACCAGGCAAGAGCACACAAGCACATAGTCTGATGCTGCATCTTCCAGCAAGCAACATTGTATCAGCTCACAACACCAGGCATTAAAACTGTCCCTGCATTCCCTGTTTCACTAGGTCAATTCATAAGCACCAAGTTGTGAATAATTATACACAATTTTCCACATTTTGTCCTCAAGGTAGACTTTATGCATCAACTTATGTGCTTAGGAGTGACACCAGCATGTTATTTCTGCACTGTGTGAATAACAGGAGACCATCATGCAATTAATTACACACACAAACACTTCCCTATCAGACCAAGGACTTTAAGGTTCCTTACCTTATACTGATGAGTATGATGCATTGATATTCAATGTTATTCAAAATCAATCAATATCAAATATTATCAGTGTTACCACTTGTTCAATGGCATCATCTACTTTCTCCCATCTACTTTCTCCCTATATTACTCCCATGCTTTCATTTTGCTTGACTTTCTCTAAAGTAGTTCCTATTTTTTTACAACACTATCTTTCTTTTAGTTCTTTAGTTCTTAATGTTTTCAGCTCTATAATATGTAATTTCATTTCTTGAAGCATTCCCATCCAACTCTCAGATGCTTTCAGTATGCACGTTCCTCAACTGTGCAAGCTCAGACATGAATACTTGCCTATATTGAGCATAACTAGGTTGTAAACCCCTTACTATAACTTTAGCTACAATAAACTGGTTTCTGCATGAGCGGGCAAACTTATCAGTAAATATAAGTTTCATTTGTGTTCAAGATGAAAATCTAGTCACTAGATAGAACTGTCCACAAAAGACTTTCTCCCAATTCCTTAGTATTGCCACACAAAATAGATTTTCTTTCTACTCATGTATTTCCACTTTTATTTTCAGGTGTCTCCACACCTTTCTCACTTCTCATAATTACCTATATACAAAAAAAAAAAAAAATTACTAATTTTTATCTTTGATTATTTCTGAAGTCACCTACATTATTTTTCACAAACTTACTTCGACTACAGCGTAAACTTTTGTCACTTAAGTATAATGCTGTTCTGTTTTTCTCCAAGAGTATAGTTTGATCTAAATGATAGAGTAAATGCTACAGTTTACAATCTCCTTTTTATATTAGACTTATACAAAGTTATATACTCAGTATTAGGTACGATATGCGGAAAGTCAGAAGAGATATGTGGAAAGGTCCCGGAGAACGGGGGAGGTGCCGGAGGACTGGAGGAAAGCCAATGTCACCCCGGTCTTCAAAAAAGGCAAGAAGGAGGAGCCGGGCAACTACAGGCCGGTGAGCCTGACCTCTGTCCCTGGGAAGGTGAAGGAGCAGGTCATCCTGGCTGCTGTTTCCAGGCACATGAAGGAGAAGAAGGTGCTCAGGAGTAGCCAGCATGGGTTCACCAAGGGGAGATCATGCTTGACTAACCTGATAGCCTTCTATGATGGGGTGACTAGATGGATAGATGAGGGCAGAGCGGTGGATGTCATCTATCTGGACTTCAGTAAGGCTTTTGACACCGTCCCTCACAGCATCCTCCTGGACAAGCTCCAGAAGAGTGGGTTAGATGAGTGGACAGTGAGGTGGATTAGGAACTGGCTGAATGACAAAGCCCAGAGAGTAGTAATCAGCGGTGCCGAGTCCAGCTGGAGGCCTGTGGATAGTGGTGTCCCCCAGGGGTCAGTCCTTGGTCCGGTCCTGTTCAATTTATTCATTAACGACCTAGATGAAGGGATGGAGTGCTCCCTCAGCAAGTTTGCTGATGATCCTAAGCTGGGAGGAATAGCTGACAGCCCTGAGGGCTGCGCTGCCATCCACAGGGACCTGGACAGACTGGACAGCTGGGCGGCGAGTAACCTCATGAAGTTCAACAAGGGCAAGTGTAGGGTCCTGCACCTGGGGAGAAATAACCCTAGACATGCCTACAGGCTGGGGACCGACCTCCTGGAGAGCAGCCCTGCAGAGAGGGACCTGGGTGTCACGGTGGATGACAGGTTGACCATGAGGGAGCAGTGTGCCCTCGTGGCCAAGAAGGCCCATGGGATCCTGGGGTGCATTAAGCAGAGCGTCTCCAGCAGGTCGAGGAAGGTGATTCTGCCCCTCTGCTCAGCCCTGGTGAGGCCGCACCTCGAGTACTGTATGCAGTTCTGGGCTCCCCAGTGCAGGAGGGATGTGGAGCTGCTAGAGAGAGTCCAGCGCAGGGCCACAAAGATGATTAGGGGTCTGGAACATCTGCCCTGTGAGGAAAGGCTGAGAGAGCTGGGCCTCTTCAGCCTGGAGAAGAGAAGACTGAGAGGGGATCTGATCAATGTATATAAATATCTCAAGACAGGGAGTGAGGAGGAGGGGGCTGGCCTCTTCTCAGTGGTGGCCAGTGATAGAACTAGGGGAAATGGCCACAAATTGAGGCACCAAAAGTTCCACAGGAACTTGAGGAAGAATTTCTTAACGGTGAGGGTGACAGAGCACTGGAACAGGCTGCCCAGAGAGGTGGTGGAGTCTCCTTCTCTGGAGATCTTCAAAACCCGCCTGGACACCACTCTGTGCCACATGCTCTAGGGGACCCTGCGTGTGCAGCGGGGTTGGACTAGATGACCTCTAGAGGTCCCTTCCAACCCTAGCCATTCTATGATTCTATGATTCTATGATAACACTACTTTAACAGGGCATACTCCTTTCTAATCCAGTTTCAAGAGTACCTCAACCCTTTTGAGATGCATCCGACCTGTTCTTACAGCAGTTGACGGAGATTCCAAAACTTTATCCAATCATCAGTTCCTGTTTTTCTCATTTCATCCTATTGTGCAACTTCAATTCTGTTTGCTGTAATTTTAGTCACAATATAGAAAAGCAAAGTAGATTAAATAGTAGATGTGTTGGATGAAGTTCTAAACACAAGTATTCAGTTTAGTATTATCCACTCAATAGCAAAACTTAATGTCATTTAAGCAGTTGTAGAGTTCACACGCTGCATTCAAGTCATCAGCTCTAGTGCTTTATTACACACTCTTAGCACAGACTTGCAGGTTTGACTGTATGCTCAACACTGACTGAAACAAAATACCTCCAAACAAATAAAAGCAGCTTCTGAAGTACTTTTACTGGAGGAGCCCGGAATCAGAATGAATTAACTCAGATTTCAAAAGTCACTAAATAAAGGCAGGAGAGGCACCCTGACTCAGTGGTCTTGGAAAGCAGCCTGCTATCAGCTGTAAGGTCTTTCCTTGTGAATAGGAACAAATATCTAACTAAACACAAACTGTGCTGCTGCTTCTCTTTAGGAATAATTACTTTAAATTGGCAGGGACAGCAAAAACCGGCAGCTCACAAAGAATCTAATAAACTACAGAATATTGACCAAGAAAAGGAACTGAGATGCAATCAGAGTTTGAATCTTGCCTTGAAAAAAAATATGATCAACATACATTGATTCTGGCAGTTTTATTAAGTATCTTATATTAAGGTCAGTAAAATTTGGCAGGTGCCAGACATTCATTGGGGGAATTCATATTGTTTTTAAGGCAGAATCAGATTTAGTGTCAGTTCCAGCTCAGTTCTCATATAAGTTTATGCCAACTAGGCTTACAGGGTAGGTACATGAAAACCACCAACAACTTTGTACCTAGCAGCTTTAATCCACACAAAGCCAAAAATCAATTTTTAATTAGAGAAATAGCTTGAGAAATCTCATTCTTATACTGTGTTTCCGATTCTGTGGAAGTTAATAGCAAAGCCACCACTGACTTTAAAGTTTACAGGGTTGTACTTGGTGTCCCTCTCCTCAGACCCTTTTGCCACTCTAATTTCTCTAAGACTGGGTCTCAAAGGCAGGGGGTGGGGGGAGTGCATTTCAGTCATGTTTCCTGAACTGAATGGGCTTGATAAGATTGAAGAGCTCTGTTTAGAAGCTGGAGAGAAAAACCTAAAGCCACATTTTCTGGCTAAACTAAAGAAGAAACTACTCAACCACATTAAGCTCAGAGTTGAACTAACAAGACTGAAAGACTACCACACGCTTATGACAACATACTTGAACTGTGTCGGGTCACATTAAGCCACTGGAGAAGGCAAAGTGACAGTAACACTGCACAGAAAGCCCAGAAAGCCATTGTGTTCAAAGGAAACATTTTCCTATACATTTTATCGGCCTTTCACAATGCACAACAGAATGCAAGCTATGATGAAGGGAGTCGATGGACTATTTATAATTTCGATTTGAAACCTGAACTCCTTGTGTTTTTAAAACTAAAAACCCTCTTTCAGTGACAGAGTTAGTTGATTGCCTTTTAACTTCATTTTGGATCAGGAAACTGTGAAGTAGTAATAGGACAAAGAGTGAATAATAATTTAATAACACATACAATGTAATACAGTAAAGTTAGTAGCAATATACCTCAGTAGATAACTAAGATTCAGTGCTCTTCTACTTACACTTGAACATGTAGCCATTTTAGGAGAGGTCACCTGAGCCAGAGGAGAAATAAAGCATAGGAAAAAATAGGTTGGATATTCTCAGGAATTTAGAGCAAGTAAAAACAGAAAGCACAGGCTCGTATGATTTCTCTGGATGTTCAGGTGCCTTGTGACCACCAGGACAGATGTAAGTTTGAGCCAAAGCCCGGCAAAAGAGCACCCTTAAGAAAGCGACACATCTTAAGTAAAATAACCAATTGGTCCTAGAACTCAGAGCAATTAGATTACGCTGCTCTATTTCCATGCAAGCATAGGAGCAGAGTGTGTGGAACAAAAATGTCAGAGGCCAAAAACAGGTTCAAGCAGCTGGCCTGCACCTACACCAGAGTAGCAAGGCTACATGGCAGGAATGTGGATGCTAAATCTAGGAACCTTGTGAGCACTGTGCCTGGTCCTCCATTCAGTATAGAGAGCTACAGTATTAGATGCTGTAGACCTTTACCAGGAGAAAAAAAGGCATGCTTTAAGTACTTGACAAGTTACCCATGAGGCAGCAACGTGCCCTCGTGGCCAAGAAGGCCAATGAGATCCTGGCCTGCATCAGGAGGAGCATTGCCAGCAGGTCACGGGACGAGATCCTGCCCCTCTACTCAGCCCTGGTGAGGCCGAACCTGGAGTACTGTGTGCAGTTCTGGGCTGCCCAGTACAGGAGGGATGTGGTGCTCCTAGAGAGGGTTCAGAGACGAGCAACAAACATGTTTAAGGGACTGGAGCATCTATCTTAGGAGAAAAGACTAAGTGAGCTGGGCCTGTTTAGCCTAGAGAAGGCTGGGGGCATCTATATACGTATAATATATATACATATAAGTATCCGAGGGGCAAAGGTAGGGAAGAGGGGGCCAAACTCTTCTCAGTGATAGGACAAGGGGTAATGGGCACAAGTTGAAACACAGGAAGTTCCATCTCCAGGTGAGGAAGAACTTCCTTCCTGTGAGGGTGACAGAGCCATGGAACAGGCTGCCCAGAGAGGTGGCGGAGTCTCCTTCTCTGGAGATCTTCCAAACTCACCCAGATGTCACCCTGTGCCACGTGCTCTAGGTCTCCCTGCTGGAGCAGGAGGGTTGGACTAAGTGATCTCTAGAGGTCCTTTCCAATCTTAACCATTCTGTGATTCTGTGATACTTCAGTGTTTAGGCTGCAGACTACCAAATCCTTTGCTGGCAGAAAAACAGCAACATGAAAAGAACGAGCCACATGATTTTTAAAGAAATGGAGTATAAAGTTCTTATTTAAATGGAAGAGACCAGCAAACTCATCTGAAATCTAAGGACATTAAAAAAAGCAGGAATGTGCAAAAACTCTGTAAAACTAGCAAAAAACTTCTGCAAAAATTGCAAAAAATCAGAAATCATAAAGCTAGTTCAAAAAGAATTGCCAGAGAAACACTTGTATGTAATACTCCCTGCCATCAGGGACACTGCCAGACACATTAAAATTAACTACAGGTTTAATCCTGTATCGGAAAATTCTTCCTTTATCCTTCCTCTCCATATCCAATGCCTTTTAGAGAAATCATGAGCAAGTCTGCAGAGATTAGTGTCATCATTAGGGTTATTTTCTCCACTTACAACCATTTTAATGTAGAAAAAAATGGAAGTAATTCTACTGAGCCATGAGATTAACTGAGAGCCTTTTAGGAAAGAGAAGCCAGAACTTGAAGAATAAAGGGTATGAAAGCAGTTCTCTCCTGAAGTCAAGAAGCACTATGGTCAAAGTATAAGACTCAAGACACCTAAAGCTTTGCCACTGACCTGTTTTGTACTGAAATCAGGGGAACTATTTCATCTTTCCATTTCTCTTTATAATTCAAGCTATTGAAACTATTCAATAGCCTGCTACAATGAAGTTTCAAGCCTTGTATTACAGTAATGAACTTGCAGCAGTGGAAGAGTAGGAGTATGCAATGAATGAGGGCTAAAGGGTATATCTGAATATAGTAAGGAAAACTTACTTCATTTAGAAACTCCATAGTATGCAAAACAGTGACTCCATTCAGTTGAAACAGTGAAAGTAGATTTTTTTTTCTTTTCAAAATTATAGTTATGACTACACCAAGATGATCTTTGTTTGTGCTGTCTGCAAAATAAAGAATTATCCTTCATGTGGTCTTTTGTCAGCATAAAAAAGCAGTTCTGAAATTACCCTGATTATGTCAATGGATACAAGAAGCTAGTTTGTTAACTGTTTTAGTATTACATCAAAGAAACCTATAGGACATCTATATGAAGGCCCTCTGTTGTTATACATCTACAAAAATGTGTCAACTCACAGAAAGTTAGTACAGTGCTCTCCATTCTTACCCGTGATAAACAAATTTTGTTAAGAAAGCATAGAAATATTTTTTTTGTCTACAACTACTCATTACAAGGAAACATCTCCCATATTTCAGCACTTCCTCATGATCCATTACTCAAAATTGACATTGCTTTAAAGGAAACAGAAGCTCAACTTCATTTAACAGTATATAGAGACTGTTACTAAGATAAAGCAACTCTTATTCTGATTCTAAACAAAACAGAAAAAAGCAGAAGTGAGAATTAAACTAATCCTCATGCCAGGAGAATGAAAATGCAATTCAGAATATGAGACACAGCTCATATTTAGAGATGGCTATTTCTCAGATCCTGCACTACATAAACAGGCCTGAAAGCCTAACCAAGTTATTTAGCATTTACTATATATCTATATTTACATTATCACTCCTTTTTGACATAATCCAGCACTGTAGATTAAGACAGCAGGGGAGCTGCTGAAAAGGCACGCCTACTACAGTAAGGTTAAATATACTATCTCAGGCTTTACTGTGATAGCTCCTATTGTGACTTTTTTAAAATAACTGCTAATAGCATTTTATAGTTCAATATACCTTGCAATACATTTTTCTAAAGGACAATGTGTTCTTACAGTAACAATCCACTGTTGTGAAGCTTTAAATCTGAGTTTTATTTTCTTCTAATTTACAAGTGTAGTGGTTCAGCTCCTCCTTTGTTTCTGTGCCTCTTCAATAAAATTAAAAACAAGGAGATGATTCTTTCCTTTATGAACTTTTAAAGTTAAATGTATTTGAACTGAGTACAATTGCATATGTTGCACAGTCTGCATACACTTACGTAATTCATCAGCAAGAAAGCTATTTCATTTTGACAGCTTTGAAGATTGCTGACTCCATCATCTCCTGTTCTACTGGTGGTTAAACAACCTCCCATACTTTATCTGAGAGAGATACAGTAGTACTGTACTGGATGAAGAAAACTGAAGTGATGTTCCCTTCAAAATTAGCTCAAGATGCATGAAGTAAACAACAATTTTAAAAATCTATAAATAGACAGCAGGCTAATAGTTATTACATTCAATAATTTAGTATGATATGCATGACAGCTTCGACCTCCAAAATAATTTAGCTCCTTGAGCTGAGATTAAATGCAGAACATTAATTTTTCCCTCTGGTTGTCAAGCCAACCAAGAGGCCCGTCAAATCCATTTAAATAAAGCCTGCATCATGTAATAATATTAAAGGGGCTAAAATATTAATACAGGTCTGTGATAGAACATTAGACAAAATAGCTGCAGTAAGGCAGCTTTAATTTATTACACCAACAATCTGTCTTTGGGTTGAAACTAGGATTTAAGGATCCATCTAGAGAATACATATTTGTGTTAATATGAATTGCTCATTTCTAAAATGCTACCCTCTCAATTACTGAGAATATTTAACACTGTTGTATAAAGGAAATGATGCTTCCCAGTTTAATCCTGCTGACACAGGAAAAAAAATTGCACCAAAGTCCCCCCGCAACAAAGCCAGCAGAAGCTTTTTCAGTAGTAATGATTGGATCCATTTATTGCCCATAATGAATTATCTTCTTCCACTAAAGAATGAATAAGTGTCATGCAAAACTTCAATATTTTGTAATAAAAGAATTGATTGAAGGGGTAGGTACACAAATTCATAGACCAAAGACAAGCATCTCAACATTTGTCTACAAGTGTTTTTCCAGAAGAGTGGTGTTGTATCAATATCATTACAGAACTAGAGAAATAACAGTGAGATGGCACAAATGAAAAGTGCACCCTACTTCAATCCACACATTTAGGCATGCATTTAATGTGTGATCAGTGGGTTTGGTCCTATCTATCGAGTATATTCAAGGTCACTCTTTAATACCATCGCATTTACGACACAAATGTAACATATCGTTTACTTTCCTAGATACAAAATCAGGATCCCTGTTAAACTCAGACACAGTCCTGCACACTGCAAATTTGTAAGAATACTGCTGCTGAGATATACATCACAGTCTGGGCTACTATTCACGAAGATTTCTACTTAGTAAAAGGAAGCTTTTTTTTTTTTTTAACTGAAGTGCTTATATCACGCTGTGTCTCTGTAGAATGCCAAATCTAAGAAAAACCTAAAAAAGCAGTAAAGGCCAATCTTATCTCACTTAGTAGCAAACAAGTGCCTGCACTGAGACTACGGTAGTATAAAATTAAACCACACTTGCAGACCTGTGCAATATGAAATGCGAACATGAAATGAGGCTCCCAGCAGTGAAAGACCTATAAAAAAACAGCAAGATGGCAAATGAAAAAAAAACCCTATATAGACAATGCTTAATAGAAAGCAAGAACAGTATTTGCATTAATTCTTAAGAAATCAGTACAGAGCAGAACACGCCAATGTAAAAAAGGTAAAGGGTTGCCAATACAGAGTGAGCACGGGAAGATGTTCAGTGGGCTCTCAGGCTTGGAACTGCAGTTATCTCCCAAACATCATGAAGTTTCTTAAAAACAGAAAGGATATCCATCAATCACTGGGAAAAGCGTAATCATGTTTGTTAGTTATGACTGAAGATTAATAACCGTGTTAAAAGTTAAGAGATCAAAACATTAGGTTGTCTAATATTCCTTAAATAACACTGAGCTTGTCCTTTCATTCAGGATCTCAGGTTCAAGACAGCTCCAAGCAAGCTGAGCAATTGACAATGCTCCTAATGACTGTGTCTCTTGAAAGCCACTCCTGAGGGCTACTCAGTGGACATGTCAGAGCCCACATCCCTTCTCATACAAGGCTTTTCTTAGTGCTCAGCTGCACTGCTTAGAACATGGGGCACCCTTAAGACAGAGCCATGCGACAAAATCCTCAAGCCTTCTCATCTGTAAGAACAACATAGGATAATTAGCCCATCACAAGCATCATGTGAGCTTGCTTCTTAAGAACTTTAAGTGCTCTTCCTGTAATAGCAGCATGCCACAGTAGAACAAACATCTGTGGACAATGTTGCATGCTCCAGAGATGTTTAAACTTTCTTTGATTCTGTCAGACACCCACCAGTAATTATACAGACACATATTTCTCCTTGAGATCTTTTCTGGAGGAAGAATATACTCAAGTTATGCTTAAACTGAGAGCTTTGATCCAAACTTTCTACCCAGTGAAGCCTATACTTTGGTAATGCCAGTGATGCAAGACCAAAGAAGTTGCAACTTTGCCTTTTTCTCCTCTCTAATAAAGAGACTAGACAATATTCCATTCTGGAGGACCCTGCTCAGCTAGAAGACCAGCTCAATACTTTTAATAAGAGTGAAGACGGTATAGGTTGGGATTTATGAAGAAACATTCTTAAAGTTAGCAAACGGCATTTCAAAGGACACTGGTGCTTACAGAAAGCAGAATGAAACTAAGTAACATGAATCCATTTAGCAAAGCAATTGCAGATTCTATTTCAAGGCTGATGAAACAAAGATAAATATTGAGCAAAGTGTAATAAATATAAAAGTTTTAATAAAAGTCAGCAGAGACCTCTTCAGACTTGCTATTTGAAGACAGCATTCCTTTATTTTAACTTTAAGCAGGATGTCTTGTTTTGTTGCTCATCAGTATTTCACATATTTCTCCTTCTGTACTCGTCTTTCACAGCTAAAATACAGAGCTGCAGAACATGAAGAACATTTGGTATCAGCTACAGAGGGAGGGAAAGAAACTAATGAAGAAAAATATTTAAGAAACCTCCATAACTCCAAAAAACACAGGCAGGGGAGAACCATTGAACAATTTCTGAACTTTCAGATACTATGTTTAGGCGAAAAGGCACTATTAATCATACAATGATCTCCACCTTCTAAAAATGCCTATTTCACGCCCCCTCACACACACAGAGGCATAATCCTTTCCATAGTTCCTTTGACACATTAGGACTGTGCATTATGATTTTTGATTCCTTTTTGAAGATAGCAACATATCTAAAGAAAATATTACAGAATGATTAAGCCGGAGATAGTCAGACAAATATCCAGGAAAGTTATTTCTAAGTTATTTCTAACAGTTCCACGTGACACTTACGTTAGACCACTGTCTTTCTGACCACCACGAGCGCTCTCATACTCTCACACCCCAAGCCTATATAAAGGAAGTGCTGGGTAACACTGCCCTGCATATCTCTGCACCAAACAAGCCAACTCAGTTGGAAAAGGATTGTCCTCCTGGAGCACTGTTTTGCAAAGTTTACTTTAGATATAAAAAAAATATTTTCTGCATTTTCTTTTTCAAGTTCCAAAATAAATCTGGGCTTGTTTTCTACCCTGGATGATTTCTGCACATTTTAATTTGTCTATTTAGATATGATGCCAGGATTATCATATGGCATCTTCACACATTAGTAGTTGTTGTTGACAAGGCTTCTAACAAATGAAATAGCAAAAACATCTACAATTTCTTTTTAATATATATTCTGACACTACAAAAATTGTTTTAAAATGAAACAATTTATGCTTGATCCTGAAGACAGTGACAATCTTCTGTCAGCCTAAGAGATTCAGTTGCATTTGTTAACCCCATGTGAGCTATGTCAGGTGGATCCTGTGACAATGGGAGGTGCCTCCTTGCACACACTACTACACAGGCGATGAAAAGAAGAATCAGAACCTTGAATTCAACCCCATGTCAGAAGGGTATCTGGAACAACAACTTCGTGGAAGAGCTCACATCATCACATGGCACCAAAGGGGACAGCCTATACAATTCAAGCAAACTGAACTGAACAAACTTGGAGGCAGCAGTCCCAAAACATGATATACTATCATTATCTGTCCCATTATTCTCTTCTCTACCAAATTAAATCTCAAAAGGCCTGGCAGAAAGCCAAAAACACCTTCCACTGCAGCAGTTTGCAGCAAAAGAAATTGGATTAATATAAGGCCAAAGAAGATAATCTGTCCACCTTGTGAATTGGATGAACAGAGAATCAGAAAATCCCTTTACTCTCAAGGCAGAAAGACAAAGTGGTAGCTTCGTCTAACTTTATTTAGTATCACCAGATGCAAATAACCCTTATGCTCTGAAATTCTCCCATACTCCTAACTCCAGGTAAGAGGGGTAAGAGGAAAGAACAGCAATGAAAGTGATGTGCACTCAGTAAGTCCTATATCTAACCCACTCTGAGTCCTTATTAAAAATTATTACCATTTACTTGTCATGCAACATTAAATTATTTTTAGCTGTACAGTGTCTGAGGCAAAACCACTGAACAACATGAATGGCTGTTACGAATAGATGGGGACCCAGGCTAACAGAGAAACCAAAAGAGCAGCAAACTTCCTGTGGAGATGCATCCTGCTTCTGAGCAAATCTTCCACTTTTCTGACAGCAAATAATCATCTAAACTGAACTCCTAAGCTTAGCTGCTGAAGGCTGACACACACCTGCTGATCAGTTTCCTAACACATCTCCCTTAGGCTCTCTCCCTCTCCCTTTTCATCAAGCTATTTAAACATCTGCACGGCATTAATCAAGAAATTACTCCAATAGCTAAAATCATACATGTTAAATACCTTTGGAAAAGGTCAGCAGCAGATATCAAATTATTCTAGATGTCACAATTCCATAATGCCACCAATACAAAACTGAAGACAGCATCTTACAATCTTCAAATGAGTACTTTCCTCGAATGCACTACAGGAAGACTTACAGTATACATGAAACTTCAAAACTTAATATAGGATAACAGCCCTTCCACTGAAATGGAAGATAATAACTTTCTGAAACCTGAACCCTTTGAATGTGTTTTAGTCAAGCAGAAGAGAGCTCTATTGATCCTACAAGGCCTAATTCAGAAAAGTTTAAAAATGAACTCAAAATCTTAGGTAAACCACTAACCTTCACACACTCGAGCACATACTCAGACAGTAAACTTAGAGAACTCACATTCACTTTTCTCAAGGAAAAAACTATAGACTTGTGGAAACCAAGTATTGAATTTGAATTTTTCAGTAAGACAGCTACTGGACTAAAAATCATCAGCTCATCCTCTGCTTAAGGACAGTCAACTACAGTAGGTTGCTCAGGAAAACATCCAGTCAGGTTTTGAATATCTCCAAAGACAGAGGCTCCACAACCTCACTTGTCCACCTCTTGTAGTGTTTGACAAGCCTCACAGAAAAAGAGTTTTCTTATATTCAGACAAAACTTGCCATGTTTCAGTGTGAGCCCAATGCTTCTCATTCTGTCACCAAGAAGAGTTTGGCTCCATGTTTTTGACTTCCCTCATCAAATATTAACACACATTACTCAGATCCCTCCTGAACATTCCTCTCTGTGTCTTTAAATCTTCTTTATGGCCCTTTACTGGACTTGCCTCAGTATTGTCTTGTGCTGGGAAGCCTAAAACTGAACATAGTGCTCAAAATGTGATCTTGGGACCTTTTATGAGGGGAGACTCCACTCCATACTCAATACATAGCATTTCCAGTTTCCAAACTGATCCCAAGGCCTCTTTGCTGCCTCAAAGTCCACAGCAAGGTGCAAAATCTCCACAAGAACTCTTGTGCATTTCTTAGGATCAAGTTGGTAACGTCAAGGAACCATTTTTCCTCTTATATAACCTATCACTATCATAAAACAAGCAAGCCTGTAAGCAGCACAACTGAAGTCATCTGTTTCTTCCATAGACTTGGGTCTCATGGCCGATTCAATTGCATTATACTGAGGAAAAGTAATGTTTATATAGAGGGATAATATATTACGAGAAAAATTGACCACAATAGTAGAAAAGCTTTGGGTACACAGGCCTTTCTCAGGTCTCCACAACTCTAAGAAAGCTAAGTTACTACACATCATGAATCTAAACAGGAAAGTAGGCCTTAACGAGGCTTTAGGTTCTCTGATTCCTAATACTGCACAAAAATCTAAAGATCTTCCTGTTATCAGGTCACTATCAATAGCTCTTTCCTTTGAAAATTCCTTGGTAACTAGTGGGGTTGAAATCACATCACAAGTTCTGACTTTTCTGGAACATAAAAGGATCTTGTCTCTTTGCTTTGCTACTTTCGTTTATGAAACTGGAAAGAAACCATGATGCTGTGGCTCTTCATGCTGCCAAGCTGATCAACACACTGTGCAGTTATATATTTCTGGTTACCTTCTCAAGGTCAAAAAAGAATCCCAGACAGAAAGAAGTACTCAAGTCAGGATTTACTACTATAAGCGTAGTGTCAGTGGAATCAACTGTGGAATTAAAATCCATATCTAACAAAGTTTCAGCTCCCCAAATACTATTAAGATATTTATAAATATGTGCATATATGTTAAAAATATAGTTCAATTAGGCAGCAATGTTCACTACCCAACTTTAGCAGATAATAGTCAATGAGCATCTTTAAAACAAGAGCATTCTGTACACAGTTGAGTCGGATTCTGCAGTGTTAAACCATCAGTAGGATTTTTTGGCTGCGTAAGAACTGCAGGATTCAGTTCTTTGCCACCAAAAGTGGCATTTTGAAAAATGATGTTAGTTTGGTTTGCACCCTCAGCTGACATAAAGAAAATGCTAAGATGAATTGCTAACATTTCTGCATGAGCTTGGGACAGGATGATGTAATATGCTGACATGGCCCAAACAACAGTATATAGCACAGGAGCAAACAAACCACAAAAGAAGGCCCAGTAGTCCCAAGTGATTAACTGCCCACTCGGGTAAAAATGAGTTAACCTCTTCAGTGTCAAGTAGCTACAAAATTTTAGAAACTGATCCTGAAAAATCCCAAAATCCTCTCTTCAACAGGGTCTGCCTACAGGGTCCTCACTACTGGCCTCTGTAAGAATAGGTGTCTTGCAGACACAATGATAGATAAATGCGGAAGTTCAAGTGATCAGTCAAGTAAACACAGTACACGAAGCTATTTCCAGTGCTGCCTCCAAACCATAAACAAGCCCAATTCACTGCAGTATGCAGGTGGATTGCTCATTAGAAGGATGCTTAGAAGGAACAATTTGTTTCATTCTATCTCTCCATAGGAATCCACAATGAACAAAAACAAAACCAACAAGTTAACATGAGTTGATATTTCACAGCTAAAAGCAAAATCAAAGCTCTGGCACAGAACAGGTACATTCAGATTAACTTAGATTTACAGATATCTAATAATATCCAAAAAACTATTAACTTAGATTTACATTGACTGTAGTTCAACTCGTAGGAATCTAAAAAGCATTGTTTATCCAATATACATCTCTAGTGATCAGATTAAGTGTACCTTCATCCAACCAGAGTAAGTGAAAAAAAAATCACCAAACTTTTCAAGTAGCACGGAAAATCTTAGAACTGAAGGATGTGGCCCATCCTTCCTCATACTGATTTAAATGTAAATTTTATTGGTAAGTGTAGTGAAACATTTGTCATCTGTGCTTGCCAAGTACTTTAATTATTCTTCACTGAATAAAAGACTTAGCCTGCACTTGTCTCGCATAAATTAAAGTGACAATAATTTGGATTTTGATTTGCTTTTAGCTGCCTAATGAAATAAAAACAAGTGAAAGTAAAACAAAAGGAGGCATTTTTAACTGTGTGAAATATGAGCTGCAGTTCTTCCATTTATACTTCAGCTATAAAAAAACAAATTGCTGATGTATTATTATAGCAAATATTCTACCATCATATATAAATGTATATAGCTATCTTCATGTGTTGAAATAGGACTGCACAGTACCTCCAGTGGTCTACCAAGGGGAACAAAAAGCAGGAAAGTACCAAATGGTAGACACGAATGCAGTCAAAGACATTAATCACTCAGTGACAACAAAAGCTTCCTATACTAGGACTTAACAAAGTCCCAAAGTGAGACACTGTGGCAATTTAAAGAAGGTGGGGAGGAGGAAAGCAAGCTTTATTTTGGGTTGTTTGCCTTGCCATGAAGGCAGGCACACAACTTCAGGGATCCCTCTTCCCTCTGTACTTACAGACTACCCTTTGCACTGTCATATTCCTTACAGAACTATAATTTAGCAAAGGAATATTTTGACCATTTCTTCAGGCATCTGGTAACTGGAATCACTCAGTACATTTGAAATATGTAGTAAGAAGTTTACATTTCTGCTTGACCTTGTCATTTCAAATGCTGCCAGCTATGCTACTCTAGAGAAGCAGTCTTGCAGTATTAAGAAGTAGGAGAGTTTTCAATAGCACATCAAAAAAGTCACCTATAACATTTGTTTCATTTTTCCCTGTCATTACAAGAGAGTCAGTAAGGCAACATGCAAACAGACAAAAAAGCACAAGAGGAAAACAACTTTCTGGCCTTCCACACGTGTTTCAGGATTAGAGACATTTCAGGAAACTTTTCAAGGGCACACTTACAGCTGACAATGGCAAATAAAAAATATTAGGTTTCCTCTCCTTATCAGAGTTCAGCCAAATGCAAGTACCTTATGTTCATATACAGCAATGTTTCAACTGAATGAGCAGTAAATGAGCAGAGATTGAAGCAGCTCTGACAACCAATGAGCTAGAAACCCGATTGTCTGAGGCCTGGTTGGTTTTATCTCAAGACAAGTGGAACAGTGTTATTAACACCAGCCAACTCTGACTAAATGGATCCTAATGGGCAGCTCAGCTCCACAGCACACTAAAAGACTTGATTTTCTTCACCACGCTGAGAGTATATCTATCCAAAACGCTCACTTTTAAGCCATATACTCAGTTTGCTTACTCAGGAAGTATTCTCACATCCAAAAGATTAGATGTAGCCTCTGGAAGTATTGCACCCTTGCCAGTGAGGTAGAAAGCTCCAGCTAATATATCTGTTGCCAACACTGTCATACATTCCTGTATTTTACTCTGCTGCTTATCCACCCACACAACACTGCCATTTCACTTCTACTCCCCCTTACGCTCTTCCTGAATACTTCATTGCCTTAAGACTTCTGCGCTTTGACTTGTTACAGACTATTCCCCCCCACCTCGCCCCCTTTTACACTACTGTCCTGTCTGGTCAAGATCTCCCAGCTTTCTTAATATTGCTCCTTTCCTGTTCACTTCATTTACCCCAAAATGATCAACTACATTGAAGTCATTGTAACTGGTAACCAAAAAAATTATTTTACAACTATGGGATTGTTAGTCCCATAATCATTCACATATTTTCAGGATATAGCTTTAGAAAACACATTACACAATTGTTGTGTGCACCTAAGCTGCAGGAACGATCTAACAAGCCAATCTGTTTTAGACTTTGCCAAACCACAGGAGGCCTGATGACTTAGAAGCCTTTTTCGCACCTAGTCCTAGATTAGGAACTCAGCTGCGCCTGTGATACATGGCTTAGCAAGTCACAGAGCTTCTTTCTTCAGAGTGGCCAGGCAGAAGAGGAAGACAGAGAAACCAATTACAGTGGCAAATGGAGAAAAATGAGGCTTAAAAGCTGAAGAGCATTAATTTTAAGTGGCACAGTGGATTCACATTAATTGTCTTCATCTACGTATTTCAGAGCCCATCTGCTGGAAATGCAGCAGTGGACCCAAGCAGCCATCTGGGTCCAGATCCGAACTTCACAGTACTGCTTGCCTAGCCAGAACGCTGCAGTTCTTAGACTGCGCTTCTAAAAAATAAAGAGTTTACCTGGACCTCCTGGGAAATATCTACCGATTCATTTCTTGGGGTCTGAATGCAACTTGAAATATACCATTCCTAAAAGTCAATCACAAATATATCCCTACAGATCCAGAAAGCCGTATTTTGAGGTACTATTTCAATTTTGAGTGTTATTTCTAATACTCTATCATTCTCAAAAACAGTTGCTTTCCTATAAGGAGATGCTAAAGTGGATACTCTGTTCTCAGCAACAGGTTTCTGCAACAATTAATTCTAAAAGTTTAATTTTCATGGAAGAATGTATTTAAACTCATGGATATCTCAAAATGATCTTCTGTTAGGAAATGGAGCCTTTACATTGGGTGAATATATAGTATGCATACAGCCAGTGAGCTATATGGCTAGCAGAGATCCAGTGCTTGGGAAGCCCACTCCTGGAATCTCACCTTTGCATTATGCAACATAACAGGCCTAAAAAACAGGCCCAAAGATAGAAGTTCACAACCTAGACAATCAGGACTAAGGCCTATTAAAAACATGAAAGGAAACATCCTGTCTGACAAGCAATACAAAGAGAATAGTCACATAACCTTCTGTATTAACTTCTAGAAAGGCAGATCAAAGCACCAAGCTTATCCTGGAGCAGATATCTCAGTGTGAGACAGATGGGGAGCAGCTTTATTTAGTAGTATGCTAGGTTAAGAGAAAAAAAAAAAAGCCTTGAAAGCAATCCATAATTACAGGTAGCTTCTAGACAAACTGTTTTCATTGCCCAGGACCTATCACAGCATAGCTGGTGCACAGGAGCTCTGTGAACTCTTATCTGTAGGCAGAGCACCACTCAGCAGCAGCGAGTCCCAGACACTGCAGTCCTGCAGAAGGGGTTGAACAGGGCTCCCTGCCTGTAGCATGTCCCATCCCACGGCAGATCTCTAACATTTAGGGTAACTCTGCTGCAAAGGTCAGAGCAAAACATCTTTCAGCCACAGGCACACAAGTCTCCCCAGGGAGCAGCACAACCAGAGAAGGGACTGAAGAGAAAGACTCAACTGCAACATGAATATTTAAAATAGAGCATACTTCTGCTTCTTCTGAATCCTGCACCTATCAATTAGTAAGCTATGAATGAGGCACTAGTTGAAAGTGAACTATCCTATGACAGCAAAGATCCAGGGACACAAACCCAAATTCACTTAAGTCCCAGAAAATTAAGCATAAAACATTTAATCAATTCTCTGCTACAGCTTCCTTACTTGAAAGGACTTTTGAGGTTAAAATCCATTCATTGATATAGATAGTACTGAGAGTCTCTAGGATCAAAAGGAATGAGGAGAATGTGTATGGCAATTATCACAGATGGTACTGTCTCTCCAGAAGCCACTTTATTTACGTCCTATTAAAAATTTCTTACATTGTTCTGGCATAGGGATACAGTTCTGAATCTTTTCATATAACTTTCCTTTTAAAAAAAAATCCAACAATATCTCTGTAATGGAACTTCTAACATCAGAATGACTTTTGCCATTTCTCAAAGCTGCATGATAACAAAAGGTCACAGGCTGGCTCCAGTTCCCTCATATTTAGCAAAATAATGCGGTTCAGAACAGAAAAGCTCAACTTAAAGGTCAAAACAAAATCTATTTTCTCCATCGTATAGCAGAACATTTCATTAGAATCATATCTCATCCTACAGAAGAGCGAGCAAGTTTCAGAGCCCACCTAGGTAACACTTTGTGCATGCCATTTTACAAATCCTGTCAAATATATTTTGAGGAAGATGCAAAAAAATATTCCATTAAAAATATTAGAGTTTCTTATATCCCTGTTTGGGCTATTCTCAATAATGACATTCAATTGTGATAACACAGCCTTTCAAGCCTAACTGCATTCTCCAGAAAAATGCAAATTTTATACCAGCCAAAAAAGGCTTTTGACAGATTTCTGTCTTAACTTCTCACAGAAGTGGTACATTAGAGATGAATACTGTCCATTCCTTTCTTTTGCTTCTGTTTCTTTGGGATCAACCTTAAGCGATAAAGTCAACAGGAGAATCATTAGAGCAGGAGTGTCTGAATGCCATTATTTTAAAGGTTGTCTGCTGAGGGAGTTCACAAAAGAAGCTTAAGAGAGCAATGGTACTAGCTATGGATGTTGAAGATGGAAAGATGGAATAAATCTGAATACACCTCTTCTTTACGGTGCTTTTGAAAAGGCTGCTACACCAGAATGCTATCACAATGGAACTTAGCAAATATCGGAGCTTCATCTAGATTTCAGAAAAGGAAAACGGTTTAGAGAAGCTCTTTGACTTCATCCATTTTATAGACATTCTGTTGTCTTTCCTTCTGTTTATTTTCCCAAACTGCAGATATGTTATAAACCACTGCCAATAACACCAAAACAAAGCTGAGACTGAATATGTGGAGTTCATTTGTCATCTTCATTTGTACAGATGCTTCTTCCTCTTCAAGTCTCTCTAAAATAAATCTCTTCTGTTTGACACAGAGTTATGATTTAGCAGCTGCACCTTACGGAACTCCTCCTGGCCCATAAAACACAGCAACTAGTTGCTGTCTGAAAAAGTATAAGTAGCATGTACTTACTTGTGAGTAAACAAAAGTACCATGAATATATACACATATGCCCACCCAGATGACCCATAATCACACAAGAGTGATGCAAAGAGCAAAGAAAGATACACCCCTGAGGATTCAGATACAGCACTCCACTTTTTTTTTAATTTCCTGTAGAGATAAAACACTTATTAAGCAGCAGTGACCTTTACAGGCATTGACCTTGCTTGCAAAACATTTTAGGCAACTTTAATCATCAACAAAACTGAGAAGTTTATACAGTAGAAAGTCTGCTATTCAAGGCTGCAATTCATTTTGTACAGAAGAACCAAAGTATATTTCTCTGAATTTTGGCCTGCCTTATCCAAGATTTAAAAAAACCATGAACTGTAACTGCAGCTATTACCTTGAAATATAAGCGAAGGGTGAGGGTACTGATACACAGAAATACTGCAAGCACAAGCCTGTAAAATACAAACTTCATGACCAGTTTAACTGAGTAAGATTGCAGGGTTTTTTGTTGGTCTGTTTGTTTTGAGGAACAGGGGGAGAATAGAAGGATAATCCTCAGTATGGCTAGAAGTCATAATCTAGAGTTTTATCAGAAATTAAATTTAGCTCTGTATAAGACATTTCAGCTTATTTGGGTTTCTCTTCTAGATTTGCTGAAGAAAGCTATACTGACAGAAACAAGAAAAAAAGATATTACCACTTTAAAGGCAATAAATAACATTAGAGATTTTTATTATTGATTCTTTTTGCAGTCTTCATATAGGTGTCCACATTTCTCATTCAAAAATAGAGCCTCTAGTAGTAACCTAGAAATATATATGATAAAAAAATTGCCATATTTGCCCCTTTCCACTGAAATTTTTAGCCAGCCTACTCAATGCATGTAATTTCTTCTCAATTAAATGATATAAAAAATCAAGAGGAATTATTGTATTTGTAATCTACAGTTCTTTTTTCCATCATTAGAGTGTTGATCTTTGCCTGTGATCTTAAACTTCCAAATCACAGTCAGCTTTAAGACATGATAGAAATGGAAAAACTGAGAACTAATAAAACTAATGTGAAAACTGCCCTGCTAACAAACTCTACAACTTCATGGTTTGAACCTTGTTACGCAGGTTTATGTTGGGCTGTAATAACTATATAGTTTGCATCTCCTTAAGGAAGAAGATGTCAAAGGAAATATTTTTCTTCCTCATACTTTTATAAAGGATCAGCAAAAATTTATTTTACACGCACAATTTGTACTCAGCTCTATTTAGTATCATGCCATCTGGGCCTATTTTTTTTTCCTTCTGACATCGGCAAGCTTCACAATGCAAAGCAAATTTCTTTTAATGCTAAGGCTAAATCAGGAAGAAAGAGCAGGCTGGCATGTTTTTCCACATTTAGACAGCCAAATAAACTCCTACTCATCTTCACCACATGCTATTGAAAAGTCAAGATTTTCTTGCAGAGGCTCAGTGTCTTACTGGGAAATCTGATGCAATAGTTGGGCATCATTGCCCTGTTAACAAGTGGAAATTTTCTAATTCAGCAGCTGTCAGCAAGTGGGGCCATCTCAGCCCCCAAGACAGTTACATAAAATAAGCTATTCCCTTCGATGGTTTTTTTTTTTTTAAAGTAGTGAAGTAAATGAGGAGATTCAGATTCAAGCTACACCTAAACATTACAGCACTGAAATTCATTTAAGATGACTTTGACTCTGTCTCCTAATCAGCATTCCTTACCAGCATTTATATGAGCATCTGAAGAAAAAAAGGTCCCAGAAAAAGAAAAAAAAGTCACACACATTCAATTTACCAAGAGCTTCTGGTAAAGATCAGCCAGCACTCTAGACAATATCATCTTCGATTGACTGAGGTCTGTTTTCACATAAAGAATAGACTTTCACAGATCTTTTTCATCTTTGCAAGATTGTTTTCAGTGGCTTATAATTTTGAGCAGACTTTAACAACTGCTAGGACTAACACCTTCAATTTTGATTGAATAGGTGAATGACATTTTCTAAACAACACCAACCAAAACAATGCATCTATTCTGAAGCTAGAACAGCTTCCCACTGCCAGAAAAACTCTTACAAGCCAGTGCTCAAATATCTCAACCACTCCAATGATCTGGAGCCAAGACTTGGCCATATAAGAACACACTAACCAGCCGCCAAGACAAAGATACAGCTTTTGTCTCTTATCATGGCACAAGTTGTACATATTAAAGAGAAAAGTCTGCCGGAGACTCAGTGCCAAGCCTCCCCAGATACCATTTGCGCTGATCATATGCATTTTGCTGTGTACATCCAATGAGGAATTTCTGTAACAATCATAGCTGTGAGCTGCAACAAAGCCAAGAATCAGAACCAACTTCAACATTACATGCATAGAAACTGAGCCAGCAATTCCAAAAATATCTTCATACATTCTCCTTCTGTGGAAATGACATGTGAGCTAAGTGTTTACCATCTTGAAAGAAACAACAAAACACCCTTTTTGAAGGGTACTAGAAGCGTGCCTGAAAGTGTTGGGTCCTGCACTGAAAGCTTCTAAATACAGGCTGATGATACAGGGACTCTTAAGAGCTCTTTCCCACTGTGTATTCAGTGGCTGCTATGTGCGAACCAATAAATACTGGACAGCCTAGAACTAATATTAGAATATGCTGCTATATGTGACTCCAAGTTAAAGTTTCCACCCTTCTAAGCAACTTTTTCAAGGTCATCTCCTTAACTAACTGTGAAATTCACTGCAGTATAATGTGGACAGTTTGGTCCTTCCCTCATCTACCTAAATGTTGTTCTTTTTAATTTCGAACAACGGTCGTCCTAAATAGGGTAGTTTAAGTAAGTGCAGTAGTTCAAAAGGTAAAAATATAACAGCACAATAGTGCTGTTCTACTCAATCCTGACTGATACCTGTTTCCACAAAACCACTCCAAAACCAACACGTGTGTTAGTGCATAAGTACCAACGCATATGGTGGGGAACAGACTATGGAACCACTATAACACTCACTTCGTAGTTGTTGGAATTTAAACCTCTGAAATGAAGATAGATTCCCAACTCTATTATGGGGTTTATTAGCTCAATCTCATCTTTGCATGCACATATCAAGTGGATACTATGCTGCTTTAGAAAAAAAAGCCCTTAAGTTGTAGTCGGATAGGAATTTCAATGTATGATTAACATTCATTATCTTATATTGCATCAACATGCACAGATTATCCAGGAAGATTTATGGAATACAGGTATTTTACTAACAAAAATCAAAGCTTACCAATTGAAAAATAAAGCTCATTCGGAAGGAGAAAAATCAAAACTTCATTTTGAACATACTTGTCTGCTTCGAACTCCTAAGTTCCACAGTGATACTGAACAAGAGCTCTATATACCTAATATCAACACAGAAAGAAACCAGTGGAAAGCCTATTAGAGTGAGCTTGTAATTGATGGCCAGTACGAGTATCATGCAAATAGTTAGAAGAACAAAACTACAATAGATGTAAAAGACATAAAAGGGCTATAATTTAATGGCCTGTAAAATAAATTTGTAAGACTTGCTGCTGTGGCAGGTTAATCAAGCGAATAATTTAGTAAAATTCAAGAAAAATTATTATGAATGAGTAAATGGCTTAAATCAATAGACTCTCTTGCTGTCTGTAGAGACTTTACCCTCTATAGAACCTGTTACAGATCGGCATAACCTTGTCAGTACTTATATCTGGTAGAATAAAATCACAAGAATTAAGTCAGATGTTTTTAGGTCTTATTATTTATTATGAATTGCCTTTAAAAACCACACAACTTCTCATTTGTTAATGAATTTTTGGAGGCAGAGTCCTTCTCCTCAAATTTCAACAATAACCAGTTGTCAAGCAGCCTACCAGGCTTGGTGCACTACTTTCTTTTCTGATGGGTTCATTCTTGATAGCTGTTTTATAAAGAACAACAAAAGGCAAAACAATGCAGACATCATCTAATTCACTGTTAATATGATATGGGAAGGGAGAGGGAGACATACAGTAGCTTAATCATTGTATTTCTCCAGATATTTAAATAAGGCAGGGAAGGCAGGTTGTATTGGAAGACAACTGATCATATTTAAATGGCTGTGACATACTTGAATCTTTATCCATCCAGCAAAGTTTCTTCAGGCATTTTACCTAAGCATTTAAAAAAATCATAGTGAGCATCTCTGTATTCGATCTGCCCAGGGAAAGAGAATGCAAAGAGCAAAACAGGTCTTTGCCTTTATTTCTGCATTGGTTAGGTCATTCATACAGTGCACAATCTGTTCAGAGACGGAAAAGAAGGAGAAAAGCAGCATGAAATACATCCTTGGGCAAACCTAATGGGTTTGGAGAGCAGCAGGTCAGGACGTTTATTGAAATACAAGGTAGATTTTAAAGGTTGTTATGTTAAGCTACCCAAGAACTACATAATGTTCACCTCTAATTTCCTATTAGGCAAAATAGTTACACTGTCACAAGGGCCGAAACACATTGTTCCAGCCTTGTCCAGCAGAACTGAGCACCTTTCCCACTCCTTGCCAAAAAGGCTTTTCCTTTCAAGACTGAAGCTATTGATAAATATAACATAAGCTATAAATCCAACAGTTTGCATACATAGTCCCATGATGAATCTTACAATATCCTTCACATAACATACAATGTTGAGCTGTGTCTGTGAATGTTTACAGTTTATTTCAAAAATACCCAGTGAATCACTAATGTCACACAATGTCACCACTGAAATTCTTAATCATAAGAAGAACAGCATTTTAAATATCACCAAAAAAAATGAATTCATTCCATTAAAGGCACAGCTCTGTTACCCAAATGCATTGCAAGTAAGATATTTCAAACTCTGGAGCACTAACCTGCACAAATAAGTAATTTTGTTGAATAGTAAGAGATTACATTATGTTAGAAAGATCTTTCACTAGTTACTACTTTTTTTTGGGGGGGAGGAGGGGAGAGTCAAGGAGGAGCAGTTTATCATTTCTTTGCAATTAGCTGAATAGCATAAACTACTGTAATCCTCACAGCTCTAAGAGTCAGAGCAACACTAGTTAGTCCAAGATAAAGAACCAAGTATGGATCTTTATATGCTGACAGACTGTACATTAGCTATTGGCCCAGGCTTTCTTCCCATAACGCAAAACTTGTCAACTTTTTTTGTGGGGAGGTGTGGGGCGTCCCTGTTCGGGTGCCAATACGTGGGGCGGCCTGTGCCCCGGTGAGGGTGGTGACAGAGAGAAATTCTGGGGACAAGGCTGATGGTACAGGTCGAACTTCATTAGGCAGGTACAATTTGTTATATAGCCAGGAGGTTGGGCAGAGAGCCAGGGGATCATCCCAGTGGGAGGCGTATCCGCTGCCAGCCAGGCCTCTGGACCGCACACTCCCACAGGGAAGAACAAAACCAAGTCATCATCTCTCTGTTTACTGGAAGGCACTGTGAAAAAAGTCACAATTGTGACAACTGTGAGTTCAAATATACTTTTCAGGGAAAATCACAACTATTATTTAATTCACATCCAAAGTCTAATGCATGACATTCTTATTTCTATAGAGTTCCCAAAGCTTCAATTGGAAGCTTCAATTGTACATTATGTGTTCCATTATAGAATACAAGGTTGCTTCATCCTAGCCATGCACCATTTTGGAAACTATTTGTCTGGAGAAACTTCAGCAGATCTTTTAAGTCTGACGACAATTTTCAGGAGACACAATGCTACAGAACAAAGTCAAACTAAAAGAAAGTCCAAGGAGAAAGATTTGAAAAACTACCTTTTGTAATTTGAATATGAAGGGAGAGGTGTATGCTGACATTTTAATTTCAGTAACATGCAAGTGGCTCATTTGACAGTGTTACCTAGTGACAAGGACAATATTCTGAATTCACATATGCCTTAAGATGACAAAATAGAGAAGACAATTAGTTTTAAGAGAGCATTGTAGCTCTACCCTAGGGGTCAGGTAGCTGTGTCCACTTTAGACTTAAAAACCTAATTAAAGGACCAAAAGAGCTGTTGGCTTAACAGACGGGGCACAAGGAGGTATGGTTCCAACATATACCTACAAAACAAACATTGTGAGTTATGATAAAGTTCTAAAACCTTTAATTCCTATCACATTCTATTTAGGATTTCATCATCTAAATTTGGAGAAATATATTTACATCTTCTCAGCACTGCATATGTAGTAAAGATTGAGAGCAAGAACTACAGATTTAATAAAAGTAGACAATGTAAAAATGTTACCTAAACTTTCAGCAAAACATGTATCTTCATTAGCATATGAAATTTTGCAAATTTTCAGTTACATTTGAAAATTTTAATACACTTAAAAAAATTTCTGCATTTTCCAAGCATCTTATGTCCTTGCCTTTAAGTCTTTGAGGTTTTCATACGTGTAATTATATGCATGCACAAAAAAATTAAAACATTAAAGAATACTGTCATCAAACTCAAAACCCCAAACTCAGTTTAAATTAAATAGTGAATTTAGCTTCACATGGAAATTTGTTTTTCATTGTGACTTGCTCAAACTTTTGAGGAAATTTGCCATTCAATCCAAATACCACCCTACACACTGAGTTCCAAACCTCAGTGCTTTGCCCAATCATTCTGTTACTTCTGATATTATTCTCCTAATACTACAGATATTCTTGAAGACAAAGTTCAGACTTGGAACACTAAGCTACATGACCCCTTGAAGCCCAAGGTTTTAAAATGCTTTGCTTGGAAAGGAAGTAGAGCATTTATAAATGTTCATAGCACTGCCTCACTGCAGACATGAGTGTCCAAGAATTACTAAAGATATTTTACTTATGTTTTCATATTGAAGATTTCATATTAAGGACATGTCTTAGCATGAGGGGAAAAAAATTCAAGGTACTGTTTTCTAAACCCAAAAATCCAACACCAACTAAATCATCAGTGTTTTTGTAAACCACACCAATGCAACTGTAGCTGTGAGCAAGCTGTATATCATTTCTGGGAGAATTTGTGATCCTCAGAATGGTTTATAGACTCATCCCTGACTTTTCTTTACTTCCATTATCTGTGGAAAATATTTTCTTATAGTTTAGTAGTAAAATGAGTTTTTGAATAATGAGGAATAGTGGAGAGGTAAGAGAGAAAATACAGAGGAGAAATAATTGAATATCCTTGTAATAAAGGCAGCATAAAACAGTTTCCTCCCTGAAATAGTATTTGCTGAATGTACTGTCTTCTGTGCTGGTAAAAATAAACTAAACTCCTTTGTGTAGTGTTATAATACATGTAGCAAAGCAGCTGCTACCCTCATTACACAGTAATGAGCTCTGAATAGATTGCAAATTGTCCTGCTCCATGTTGATTTTGTTTCTTCATTCCTTTCTTAATTTTGTGACAGAAAAGAGTTCAGCAAAGAGCCACCACAGAAAGTGGGGAGCCAGACCTGACTAAACTCAGCCTACTTTATTTCATATTTCACATAAAACTTCTCTGAAGGAGAAAAAAAAAAACACTGCCAGTGTTTTCATGCCCATATTTACTCCTATGCACACCCAGCATTTACTCCTATAAGGTACTAATTTTTTTCCTGTAGCAGCCTGCATTATCCCTCAAGAGAGTTCACAAGGGTTTTTTTGTTATTGTTGCTCTTGCCCATTACTCTAGACAGACTTGGATATTTGGCATACTGGGAATCTGATTGTCTTGTTTTTGAAGGGAGAAAAGAACAGCTAGAGAAAATGCATGAAAATTGTCAATGTAAAGAAATTTTCCTGAGATCGGATGAATATTATTCCAAAGGTACTAGATATTAGAGAGAAAAAACACACACAGGGGGTTTGATGTAAGCAATTCCTATCATTGTCAGTAGAGTCAAGATTTTACCACATACATAGCACTTAGCTACACATGGTAGGCAGAGAACAGAAAAAATGTGCCTGCTATTCAAATGCTATCTAGCAGCATGTGATTGTAGGAATAAATTCCATGTGCAGCATGAGAAGTGGTAGTCATCGGGATTCAAAGAATAGCAAGAGCACTGGACTGTTAGCAGCCTTCATGTAAAACTCATATCAATGTCACAAACCATTTGCAACAGAGACTTGTAGCCATCTCTAAGGAATACACTGACAGCCACACTGAGTATATCCATAAACAGCACGGCTAACGGCAAAAGGATGAACAGTTTGGCTGTTTCTAAGGAGAAAACAAAAATCTTCAGGCTTAAGTGTCAGTGCACTGAACCAAACCTTATCTGGGGCCATACACAGAAGAGTAATCTGAGTACTTGGTATTTACCAAGGACCTAGACACAGCAATATTCAGGACTATTTGGCTCAGTTTTTAAGCACTTTAAAATTGCAATGGACACCACAAACCCCATCATCCTGATGGCTTTGTCTGTCTCTCCCTTAATAACATAAGGGATAATTAAGAGTATATCAGAAGCCCCCAAGTTTGGGATTGCATATCCCTGAGTACCTAAAGCAGGTGAAGTAACACACCTGGTGTAACAAAGACTGTTTGACAAAAATGGCAAAGTTTGCTAAGATCAGCAGGAATGGACTTGTAGATACAGTATGTAATGCAAGAATCACAACCCCAGCACAAACTCACTATCTGTAGCTCTAGATCAGGTTTTAACTCATTGTCAAGATGCAAGTATGAAGATGCATTGTCAAGATGCAAGTATCCTCAGCTATCAGATAAAAACAGATTCTAAATTTTCCATAAACAATAAGAGCCTTTCTGTCTCTGAACATGTCCTTGTTATACAGTTTTTCATACAAACAAAGGATGAGCTGCATTCTTGAAAAAGGGACATTTTAGTTGAGGATGACATGAATTAACTATCTGAAAGAACAGCTACTTCTTGAGATGACAGAAAGTAGGGGTTGAATGTCATATTTAACAGGAAAAAAATTTCTTCTTCATTTGCGTTTTTTGTGCAAGTTTTTCTACCTCAGAAATTTCTTTGGAACCGTTTACAAAAGTATGTGTTTTGCACACCTGGAAGAAAAAATCCAATGGTAAGGAGAAAGCATTTATGTGCAAGCAGGGCCTCTATCAATCTATTTAAAAGATTACCCTTAAAAGAAAATTGTTTTCTGTTCACTGAACCGTTGTTTCATAAAAGTCCAGGATGAGAGAATTCAGTGTTAAGTAACTGATCTCACCAGTGTGAAAACTGAGCCTCATTTGAGTCTGCATAACTGGAAGTAAACATTTGAGTCCAAACAGCAAAATTCAGGTTTGCAACTCAGGCATACTCCTAATTATTCTTTTATGACTATTACTCATGTCTTTATGAGAGACCTGAGAGGAGAAGATGCTTCAAGAAAAACAAGGGAAGGGGGAAGGTAGAGAAGAAAAAAAGGAAAAGAAAGTGCAAAGAGAAGATTTGGAGAGAAAATGAGTGACAAACCATGAATTACATAGATTACAAGAACTGATGTCTGACCTTTGACATGCTGTCGTCAATACTTACCTCTGCTTGGTACTTTAGATAGCACAACAAACACAAAATAAGGTATATAGGATACATTCTAACTACCTTTTGTACTCTGTGTGCTCTTTGTTATTCTGTTTTCTATGGACACCATTCCCTCCAAGAAAGAGAATCAGCAGAAGGCCATATTACTTAACATGTTTTGAGTTCTAAAAACTGGGGCAGCTTACAGGATCTTTTAGATTTACTTCTTCATGAACAACAGGGCAATTTACAGAAGAGCCAAAGAGGTTCAAGCCTTAACACTCAGCACTTCCAGTGTAGCCTAGTCTGAGAGCTGACAAATATCCCATCTATGACCACAGTACAACCAACAACTACTTTGTGACTGAAAGCATTGTAAACCAGTCTAGAGAAATGAAAAAGAACATTACTCAGATTGTGTTAAGTCTAAACTACTGGCTACAGTGAAGTTAGTATCAGCATAAAAGGTGAAAAAAAATGATGACAGATTATTCAAACTTTATCAGAACAGCAGCTTCTTGGAAGATTTTTCCTAAACAAAGAGCTTGTTAGGAAAGTCAGAGAGGCCTGAGAGCAGACAAATGCAATTGGGGTAGCAAAACTGGGATGTTTCTTGTCAGAAAAGGCAGTTATATCAAAGTTCCACTGAATAACATCAGTTTTGTTCAACGTATATTGCGGAGAAGAAAAAAGAAATACGAATTGCTTCTGCAGGAGTTGAGGAGTTGTAAAATGAATTATAAAAATTTCAATCAAGATGGAGGTTAGCCTCCCATTGTACAAAAACTTTCAAAATCCTCTCCTCCTCCTTGACTCATATCCCCAAAATCTTTTAATAAATGTAATGCAGATTTCCCCAACAGACATTAAGGAAGCAATCATTTTAACAGTTTTATTTACTGCAAGCCTGCTAACCGTTTTGCACAGACTCGTAAACCAAAGTTACCTTTGGAAATAGCAAAGTCATTTGACTATATGAGAAAATACTTTGCCACATAGAGTATAAGACCATAGTTTGATTATAGCACATCTTTTAGGTTCACTGAAGAATAGAGAAACAGTAAGCAACTGACAAGAGTGGAAATTCCCTTTCTGCCATGTTGTGTAAGATCTTGTCTAAAATGCTCAAAATAAAACCAGTTTTTAAATCTCTATCATCTCATGCAAGTTTTCATTCTTACAATCAGCTGACAAGAGATTACTGTTTAACCTAGAAAAATAAATTGTTCTCACAGTCTGCATGCATCATTTCTACCATCCTCATGAGTTATCAACTGAATTTTCAAAGTGGCTTCTTTTTAAGACAATTAATATTTCATCTGCCATTTATTTTCCCATGTAAGTCTTAAACACCTCTTTCCATCTGTGCATTCATATGAGCAACACATACAGCCAAGAGGCTTGTATTTGCATTTCTGGTACAATGAAGTGCTGTGGATATAAATAGCAGGGAAGGAAATGGCTAATTTAAACCTCAGCTCTCTGAGGTCTCTGTGCATAATTTGCAGGCTGGAGCAAGAAGTTTCTATCTGTATTGACAGGAAGATCACCTAAGGGCTACTTGGAACACTAACTACCAATTCCACTATGGCTATTTTGCTAGTTCAGTCAAGTAAACAGGAAAATATTAGGTGACTCACATGAGTTTCAAAAGGTAGCCTGGGAAGTTGAGGAAAGACCTTTCAAGGGACCAACCAAGCAAGCACAACCAAAACATACCAAAATAAGTTTGCAGTCCTCTCACATTAAATTATAGAAAGCATCTCTTAAATCAGCATTTTTATTATTGTGTTTGTTAAGGTTTGCAACTTTATGTTCATATTGACAGCCCCAAAGTGAGGCTCAACTGCAAAGTCTTCTCAGTTCAAGAGTTCTTGTTGCTTTAGTACCAAGTGACCAACGTCAAAAGTCAGTCAGAACTGACTGGTAATTGAAGGCTACATTTCATCTGTCAAAAAATCCTCAAAATATGTCTAACATACCTCAGCCTTGGCAGTTTCTAAATGCAAATCAAGCATGACAAGTCTGCAAGATCCAACTCCAAGCAGCTAGGCCAACACCTTAGCATTTTCAAAGCTTCCTCTGCCACAGAGTTAGTTTTATATTGTTTAAAAATCATAAATCCGTAAGCTGTAATTTGAAATACAATAGTTGTTAACAAAGAAATTTGCAGATTTCAAGAATGAAGCAATACAAAATATTTAAATTCCGCATCATGCTCAGCTAGGGAAGTGCTTAGTATCCTAAAAAACACTGAGTGTTTATATCATCCCCATGTCAGTCTATGGTAGTTGGAATTAGAACAAAACTAGGAGCTGGTTAGGAGTCAGAAGATGGGTATGATTTTGGCATTCTTACACAACTATAGCTCTTTCAAAAGTTATAAATGACAGCCTGAATTATCTGCATTAGCATTTGCAGTTATCCTAAAAGCAAGTCCACATAGTTTCATCTCCTGACCCCATCCTCCTCAGTGAGTCCCAGAGCAGGTGCCAAGCTTTCATAATTAGATAATTCTTCCTAAAAACTGCATGCTACAGAAGCAAAGAACTTCTGGAAGATCTTACAGAGCATGGTATTAGTGATTCGCAGGTGCTGCATTTTCAAGGACTCTCATAAAAGGAGTTAATCAGCTACAGGGAGTACCACAGCACAAAATCATCTACCCTAGAGCATCTGCAGCAGTGTTCCTCTAGCTTTTTCCATCCCAGCTCTAAGCTTTCCTTAATTTTCAAAAATAGGCAATGAACTCTCTTAGAAACATGCCATGTTGAAATTTACTGGAAGACAATTAAGTGCTGCTTAACACAGAAATGCAGAAATAAGTACAAGGTATACCATATCTGTACTGAAAACAAATCCCATGAACAATGATGAACGTGTTCTGGGGGAACATATTGGTATTAAAGCTGGTTGGGATCAAGTTAAAAATTGCTCTTAAGTGGTAAGATAAGCTGGTATCATCATTGATATGCCCCTCTTGGCTTTGATTAATGCAGAAAGCTGAAATCTCAGTTACTACAGCATTTAACTTCTGCAGTGACAACACCAAGATCCACTGTGGAATACCCATACATTTTAGAATCATAAGTCTCAACACATTCTTTCTAATATTTTCTAAATATTTTTCCACAGCTAGAGAAATGTCTATAATGTTAATTTCCTCCATGTTGCACTCAAGAAAGTATCTTTTCAGTGTTTAGGTGGACATTCATCTTGTATTAAGATAACTTGTATTAAGATAAACTTGTATTAAGATAAACTCAGTTTCCAGTTTATAAAGTTTTAAACAGTCCTTATGGCAGTCGTATCTTCCATTCTGAGATGGATAAGGATGTCAATCTAGTTCACAAAATGAAATCAGTTCATGAAAGATCTGCCAAACAAGACACAAGGTCCTAATATGCCAGTATCAGTGCTTCTACGCACCCATGGAAAGTACTTCTTTCTTCTGTTCAAACAGAAATGAGAACATCAGTTTCTTTCCACAGACCTCTTCAAGAAACAATTCAGGACTTGTTAAACACATCAAATCTTTAAAACAAAAAATTCCATGCAGTCTAAAGGCACACATGATCAGCAGACAGAGCTGAACGCAAAAAATGAGAAATTCACTATACCAGTCCTTAACATATCCCCAGAAAGAGACCACCAAAATACTGAAAGGAAAACACGCTGGACTGCTTATTCTAGCAGAGCAGAAATTTCATTGAAGAGCTCTTCCAAATCAACCACTTGGACCGTTAGCATGAATGATTGCTCAGTGTCAGATTTTCAGTATGCCCTGAAGGGATCACTGATCTACATGTTATTCCACCATTCCACCATGCACCATTTAGCAGGCTCAAGAAAAACTGAACTTCAGGATTCTGTGGGAAAAATTCATACAGACTGTAGGAGAAAAATCACACAATGTTAGAAAATGAATCTCAGAAGAGCAGTAATTCTTTTATTCACATTGAATACCACTCACTCATACTGAAATAATTGAGCCTATAATGAGAGAGCATTAAGAGCATGAGGATATACACTTTCCCATTCCTTTGGAATTTTTATTAGTGGCAAATGCAGTAAAAATATCTTTATATCTGTATTAATCATCTTGCTGGATTTAATTTCCTCCTCTATATTTCATTTTGTATAAAGAACAAGTTTAAATAACTTTTTAAGTATGAGTCCTTAGAAAATTTATTTGAAATGCCTCTCTCACCAACTTGAATAAGATGTTCACAGGACACCTATACTCCATCAATGACTGAAGACACAAACTTTCCTGTAATAAGGCCTGTGACATGCCTAGTTTGGAATTACAAGGAACAGTTGCTCATACTCAGCGCTGCAGAGACATGCAGGAAATTCATCCCCAATTCAGTGCAAGAAGATGACTTGTTTTATCATGCCACCTACTGAATCTGCCTTGCAAATAATTTTATTTCTTGCACTTATTTCTATAGGTCACCTTGCTTCTACCAATCTCTACTTTACTAGTTTTACTAACTAATCCAATTTATATACTTTAATAGCATCCTAAGGAATTAAGTTTCATAGGTTAATTGCTGGTTGCATTATAAAATCACTTTTTAAAACTGATTTCAAAGCTGTGACATGGACGCAAACAGTGAGCAAAAGAAGAGTAACTGCAGAACTGAAAACCTGTGATGAACTGCCATTAAAATGTGGTTCATAGCCTATAGATACAGGCTGTTTCATCATTCTTTCTGTGGATGCAATAGCTTCCTCTGAATAGGCTGACAGAGAGGTATGAGTCCATATATTTTTGGTGCTTACAGAACTGTTTATCATGCTTTAAATTTAGTGATGTACAGAAAAAATACAGAAAGCCAGTATGCTTTACAGATCTAGATCACAAAAATGAACATGGCTGAGGTCATCTCTTTGAGAATTTTGAAGTTGTTCCCAGATAAACCAGAGGGGAAACACATGTGAAACTTGCCAAGGATATAAATGCTGAAGTATAAAATAAAGTAAGCCATGATAGCACAACTGAGACTCACTTGACACAGGAATAAAGCTGCTTTATAAAGTGAGAGGGAGAAGTTCAGAGACTGACTCAGCTATTTTAAAAACAAGATAAGCTTAAATCTCACAGAACTTTCTTTTATGATTTGCTGATCTATTACCATATTCTTATTTAATCTGAATCCACTTCCATTCAGAGCACTCCCAAGAAGCACCAGAACTGTAAAACTCATGATTTTGCTTCCATTTGTCTTGTTATTTTAATAAATAATGCATCATTTTGATTGTCCTATGGAATTTATATTATGCACTGACAGAGTGGCAAAACAGCTGCCGTCAATGACTCCAGAAGGCTGCACTTTAGAAAAGAATCACGTTTAGCACAAAGTAACAAACAGTCAAGAAAACATTCCCTTGTTATGACAGAGGTGGTTGAAACCTAAAAGGATGGTTAAGGACCTCCTCTGGAATAAGAGCAAGAAAACTTGATTTGCTTTAACTAGGAAGTATTTCCATGTAACATAAAAGTAAAATGTAAAGAAATTTAAGGAATTAAGGATACAGCTACAATTGCAGCACAGAGAAAAAAATCACGGAATGAGACGTTTTAATGGAAGAAATCTGAGGTGCAAACAAAAATCATTCAGCATTGCTAAATTCAGGAAGACATGAATTGGTTTCATAAAAAAGGTCATCTTGACTGCTTATTAGGATATAAGTATAAAAATCTGAGCAACAATGAATATTTTTCCACTCCTGCAACTGCATGACTCTGCATATATTTCTGGATAAACATTATGGAGAGTGATGTTAATTAAGAGTCTGCTTCAATCTGGATTAACAGATTAACATCTTCATGGTAACAATAACACCTTTTTTTTATGTAAAAGGGAAGACTCCACAATTTTTGCAGCTTCTCATTGATTATTTGGGGGGTTGATCTCAAATGCATTGGCAGGCAGTGACGTACATATACACCAACATGACTGTATGGTAAAGCAGTCGGGATAAAATAGCCATTAATGAAGTCAAGCAAAAGGTGAAGTTAGCCCACTAACCATATCTAGAAATATGGAATACATTTTTCAGGTTTTTTTCAAAATGTTTCAGAGTCTTCAATAATGTGCAATAAAAGTAAAGCATGTCTAAGAAAGGGTATTACTAAGCATCTAACTCAGGAGTGAATTCACATCCCCGTATAGATTAAATGCCCAAACTGAGATAAACTTATTCTTATGACAAGAGACCTAACCCTAAGCAAGAATTAGTAACGATGAAAAAGCATCTTCAGTAGTCTAATGAGCAAGCACCACATGTGAAAGTAGCACCATATCTCTAACACAAGTTGTCGCCACATCTATGAAATCTTTCCTCAAGTCAATGACAAGAATTAAGGAGCAATTTTCCATCATCTTACTCAGCCCTTAGGATGCATTCCATTCCACTCTTGCTTTTTTCAGACCAAAACATACAACCTTGCTAGAAAGAGAAGAATATATAGAACCAGGGAGAAAAACTCCTTCATCTACTAAACGAAATTAGGCAATAACAGCTGAGCTCAGAGAATAACAAATGCTGCAAATAAGACCAAGTACCCACGTCTTAGAAGATTTACACAATAGACTTCACATGTCAGCAACTGTTTCCCTATAATATAAATCCAAATTGAAAGGGCTGAGGTTTTATGTAACAGTATTTATCTCAAGACTGTCAGGGAAAGTGTTTTCATTTCTTATGATCCATTTCATTTATTTGTTAGTGTATTAACTGGATACATTATTGATCTTCACTCTATCCAATTTCAGCTTCAACATCATGGAAAATGTTATTTGAAAAGTATCACTTCTGGCTTGCTTTTTATCCTAGTTCTGTTGCATGTCATTTTATTAGACAGCCCAAACACACAAATTCTGGAACAAGCAACAGCAACACTTCACTGAAAGTGAGCTTTTCTAGAAACTATACTATAATATCTAGCCTTGAAAACTATTTCCAATTACTCTTCTCTCTGCTTGATTGGAAAAGTACAAAGACAGATGTAATGACGACAGTCCGCGGTACCAAAGAAAGGCAGGGAGGGATGTCAATCCAAGAGAGACTGCTACATTTCTTGATACAGCAACCTTTAAGCACAAAGGGCTGTCTAAAATGTATACCAGCCAAAAGCGCCATTCTGTAGAACTACAGTAGCCTTTCCCTCCAAGACTGTGTGATTTGACATCTGCTACGAACACGGCAGGTGTCATGAGTGTCCTGTCACTTTTATCCAGCTGACACTTTCTGAAGCATCACAAGGAACAAACAATAGAAAGGGAAAAGTTATAACAGAATAAGCACATGCGGAAGCCAGACTGACACAATAAGAACACCCTCCTGATCCCAAAGTGATCAACAAGCAGAACTAGCTTACCATTTACTTTATCTGAATAGCCAGTAACACTTGTAACTGTTTGAGAATCTTCCTGCAATGTTCCCTAAATTCCCTTCCATTTTCAGGGTACACTGAATTCTCAAAACCTGAAGACACTCTAAGTTTTACTGAGGGGTTACCTTGCAAGAGAGGAGCAAATCATAGCAATGTGTTTGTTTTACAGAAGCTTCCATTAGTTGCCAGCAAAACATCCCACTGTATAGACATTACACATCAGGAGCTTCCTCAAGAGCTTATCATGAATGCAGACAAAGGGTGAAGAAATTATTCCTGTAATTTGCAAGCCAAAGGACAGTAAATGTCACATCTTTTCCATGAGCTCACTGAATACAAAGCCAGAACTCTCCTAGCAGTTTTAATTTCCCATAGGAAAAAAGATACCTCTGAACTCTGTCGTAACTGTATCAATAGATGCCCACGTCCTAGATGCAAACTCTGTTCTGCACTGTAGAGGAGATCTCGGTCATCTTCCTTGCTGGTGTGCAGCTCTCCCGGTGCTGCATACCCATGACTGCTTGCTTCATACAGGGTTTTCTGTGAACACACAAATAGTGCCAAAGTCATCATTTTATCCCACAGAAGTACCCCGATAGAAACAATTTGCACCTGTATATTAAATGGCTGCTCTCACATTTATTCATTTTCCAGTCTTATGCGAATTCCTCACTGAGAGTCATTCCAATTTTTCATGTTAAAATTTCCACCTTCATTCTATAACGTTACACTGACAGCAACACCTTTTAGATCCTGCAAAAGGCATCTTTGGCTGAAATTTAACCCATTAATTGAAATGCAAATAGCAAGGCAGCTCAGGTGGGACTCAATTTCAGGTTTCAGAAGCTGCCTGCAACGAAGCAATAACAATCCAATAAACCATGCCAATACGATTTCTTTTCAGAAAGTTTTACCAAGCTGAAGTTCGCCGTTTCAAAATTAAGCGCATATGGCGCCATCTTACGGTCAACGGGAGCCAGTGCGAGGCCGCACACCTGGAGCCTTCTCAAAGGCAGTGCCAGGTTCCTTGCACCACCACCACTAACCACCCCCACTTGCAGTTTCTAGTACCAGCCAGGGCCTTGGCTCACAGCAACATATTTTCCACAGAATCAGAACACCACAGATCATTCAGTCTATCAGCCATCCAAATTTTTGTTAGACAAAAAACCCTACACTTTAAAGCTATAAAAGACATAGTACTTCAGTTTATACTGTGGCTTAAGGTTACTTATATTCTACACTAATACTAGTGTTCACTAAAACAGCATCTAGGCTGAATTCCGGTGTTTAAATATCTCAAGGAAATTCTTTCTGGCCATTTTAAAAACAAACACTGCTCTGGTATTTCTGAAGTTTCAAGGAGCAAACACAATCATGAAAGGACATCATTTACTTAACGCCTGGTTTCTTTAATTCCAAATGCTTTGTGGGTTTTCTTATTGCAATAACACGTGCACATGCCTGTAACTACCCACTTCAGCAGACACATATTTTGCAGAGATGGTGCATACATTTTCTGAAGACAAGAAATACCACCCATTAGAAACAACCATATGTGGGGGCCTCACCAGTGCACAGTCAATTGCTTCATGAATTATATAAGACTGGGGACAAACAGCCTGTGTCCTAACTGTCTGTGTAATACAGCAAGACAGTGAGGAAATAGCTGCTCTTGCCACAGCAGGGAAGCAGAGCACTCATTCCGAGTTGTGGTTGCTAAGGAATATCAACAGCAATGAGTACACTGCAGAGCCCTGCCGTAAGAATTCCGCAGGGATAAGCATCCAAACAGCCAAACGTTCTAATTTCTTTTTTAATTTGGTTCAATAGGATGACACAGTAATTGGCAAGGAGATGAAACAAAGCCCACTAAAATCAACTTTTTTCCACTTCATTGGGCCTTGGTCCATGCCATGTACTGCCACACAAGCAACCTGGAAACACTAAGAAAGTTGCATTCAGAAAAGGTCATTCAATCAATGTTTTCGCAGCCAGCTTCCCACAGAAGTTTGATAGCTACTCATTTGCATTATACACCCAAAGGTCTCTCTACAGGCTAGTAATCTCAGGATTCATTTTTATTTATACACTTATCATTTAGGTTTGTCCTTACTGCATTATCAGAAAGGTGATACCTAAACTGGAACAGCCCACAAAACTCTGTGGTCAAGTACGACTTTCACTGCAATATTGCCCACACACCAGCTGAGCATCCAGCACATCCTTACCTACATGGCAAAGGCTGGCAAGGAACCTCCTCTGAGCACCACTCAACTCCAAGTGGAGATCCGTGCACTGCTAGGATCTGCTGCTAGGTCATCCAGATAAAAGGCAACTCGATTTAGTTCCTCCTCTTTTCAAAGGGCCATTTTGCTCAGACACCGACCCTTCCAAGAGCAGGTCTTAGAAGGTGTCACTCTACGTGTACTCAAAAATCCTGGACATCTTAAAGTCATGTTAAATTTGTTGACTTAAAGCATTGGAGTCTTCTGGTTCTTGCCTCATTCCATCATTTTTACTCTCTGGTCTCCAAGTCACCAAGGAATACCTGCATATTGCAAACCACGCCCCATTTCACACATATCAACGTTTGTTTTTCAGGCTGCCCTGCACCTGCACCTTCAATCTTGCACCAAGGAGCAAGGACTGAGGTGACACCGACATGCCAAGTCAGCGCCCGCGAGGAAGGGCCTTTCCCCGCGCCGCTCAGGCCCCCACATTCCCCAGCTCCTTTCTCACACGCCGCTCGTTTCACGCCCTCACTCCCACCCACCGCTTCCCCCCTCCGCCCTCCCCGGGGCTCGCCCCCGCCGCCATCCCAACCGACGCGCCCAACGGCCGCCGCCAACCGCGGAGGGCCCCGCCCCGCCTCGCCCCCGACCACGGGCTCGCGCACGCGCAGCCGCCCGCCGAGCCCTGCGCCAACGGCCGTCGCCGCCGGTAGGTCCGCGCGCGCGGGCGCCGCTGTCACCGGCCGCCGTGAGCGGAGCCGGCCCGCGGGACAGGGAGGGAGGCAGGGAGGGAGGCCGCGCGGCCCCGGCCCCGGCCCCGGCCCCGCTCCTCCCGAGCGCCGGGGAGCGGGTGCCCTGCGCGTGGCGCCGTTGGCCTCGAGCGCCCCGGCGGCCGCGGGTCCCCCGACGGGCGGGGAGCGCCGGGCGCCGCCGCCTCACGCCCCAAACGGAGGAAGCCTCCGATTGCCGCCAAGGCTTTCGGCCTGGCACCGGCAGCAGAAATACGTAGAATAAAAGGAGCTCTGCCTGCAATAATAAAGCACGCCTTTCTGCATGGAGATATCGCTCCTGCAGACCCTCACGTGCAACCACTAGGGAAAATCCTCCTTAGGGCAGGGGGGAAAAGCCTCAAGGCTTCTTTAAAGCATCGTTGTTTACAGCAGCATTGCCTGGCGAAACTCTCCATCAACGGTAAGCACAAGCATGCTGCTGTGGCCGCTAGGGGATTATTTGGGGCAAATTTTCACCATGTGTTTCATTCCTGTGCTTTGCTTCTCTGGAAAAGCATACAGCTTTTGTGCAAAAGCAAGCTCTGAAGCTTCCTGCAGGATATATATATATGTATTTTTTTCCCCTCCCAGGATTAACCTGGTCCCTTTTGACACCATGGAAAGGGATGGGGGGGAGGAGGGAGAAATACAGGTTCAAAACACTAGGAAAGGCATTCTTAATCATCCTTGCTAGGAGCACCTGTCTTGTTTGCTGACAAGTGTTGTAACACAAGCATAGCTTCCAATAGTTAATGCATTTTAAATGCAATATCTAATACAGCTAAAAAAATAGCTCAAGTGTCATTAATAGATCTGCATTAATAAAGAGCCAATGGGTGCTTGGAAACTGTCAGATGTCTAATCTGAAGTCTGTTTGTAAAGCCTAACAGCTTGGGAAAAAAAAAAAAACAGAGAGGAGAAGGCCAAGAGTTGCTTTCCTTGTTTGGGAACAGCTGAAAGTGCTTCAAGACAAACATTCAGTATACATGATTCATTAACAGACTAAATTCCCCAGATCAAAACGACGTTATCTGTGTTTATCAGAACAGAAGCATTTGACCTAATTTCACTGCTTTCGTGTTATTGGAAAGCTGTAGCAGAACCAGTATGAAGTAGAAACCTTCCAACTTACTCCAAAGAGAAAAAATCCTCAAAACTGATTTTAACAGCAACATTTACTTTATAAAGCAGCTTATGGAGATGATGAATTGGAGGTATTACTTGTGCAAGATGCACATAGCAAAAGCACTGAGTCTTATTTACTTTTCCAGGTCAATGTCCAACTAACTGCATTTTCACCATTGATATGAATTACTCTCGGTTCATCACCTCTGTGAGTGCAGCAAGAAAAGCCTCTCCAATAAGAATTCTCAGTGAGTACACCCTTGTTATTTAAAATATGTTTTGAAGAGAACCGTCCTGCCTTCTGGATCATGCTGAACACCAGAGAAGCATCATGAGAAAGCCTTGCAGTAAAATGATAAGTATTTACGAAATCAGCTTAACTGCCACAACAGCTGCAACAAGACTGAATATAAAAACAAAGCCAGTCATTTGAAATGTCAGTCTAAGCAGAATATCGCTAAGATAAATCCTTGAAGCTTAAAGGTATAAGTTACTGAAAGTTTTTGCTAATAGAAGAGCAATCCTTACAAGTAAAACTACTTAAAATTTGGTTTAAAACAAAGCTTCCCTTCTGACAAAGGTGATTCTATTAGCATCTATTTAGTCAAAGCAGAAAGACAAATTCAAAAGCTATCATTCTTTTCAAGWGAAAACTTGGATAAATATTAAAAGGTGAAAATGGAACAAACTACCTCTGGCTCATTATTTTTTACKRAAGTAACAAATGTGCCTGTTGCAATAATCAAATTCTAATCAAAGTCTTTTCCTTTCCTTTTCCTAGCTGAACTGATGCAAAGGTCTCCTCCCTCACTCATCTCGCTGGCTGGAGGGGTCCCAAATCCTAACACTTTCCCATTTAAGAAGGCTACTATGGCCATTGAAGATGGAACTACTGTTGAGATTGGGGAAGAGCTGATGAAGAGAGCTCTCCAGTACTCCGCCTCWGCAGGGTACCTGTCAAGGCAGCTTGCACTTCAAGATACCACCAAATGATAAAATCCCTATTATTATAATTGATCTTTAAAATAAATWGTTTCATTTTCCCCTCTATACCTACATTTCAGTTTTAAGCAGAAAGTTCTGAGCAAATGAATAATTTTAAAATCTGAGTACTCATTCTTCTAATATAAAATTTAAAAAGTCRGAGCATTCTGTGGCTGTTAGTATTTCAGAGGCTAGATTCCAGGATCCCTAAGAATTAATCACTGTTATTTTATAAGACACTCATGACAAGTTGCAAAAAATACTTAGATGCACACAGTCAACTCAGGTCTTTCTTATTCTCATGGAACACAGCCTATGTRCTCAGTCACTTCAGAACTTCCTTCAAAGTCTTACCATCTTTAAGACTTTCAGAAAACCTCCTGCCAAATTATTTATTCACATGCAACCTATTGCAGCCTAAGCTGCATAGGTCACACTATCACATTAAGTCTGGAGAGATCATTCCTAGGAGTGGATATTGTTCAGCCTCCATCYCCAGTTCCCTCCTTAGGGAATCATTTCTGCCCAAAACTTGCCATGATAACTAAGTATATTAATGGTAGATTCCCATCTCTGCTCTTCCRTWAAATAAATGCTTATCTCATTTTTACCATTTCATAGAGCAGTTAAAATCAGCATCTACATATATTTGACAGTTTAAGAAAATCTCTTCACACAACATGCCCAGTTTGACCRATTTGGAGGAGCAGCCTAGGCTCAGCTCATACAGGATACCAGATGCACCTTAATTTATGTTTCAGGATTCCAGAACTGTTGTCTTGGCTAAAAAATTTTCAGAGATATCTACATAATCCCCCCACAGCTAACTACAGTCCTGAGCAAGGCCAGATGGAAGTGTGCATCACAACTGGCGGCCAGGAAGGCTTATGTAAGGTAAGACCAAAAACTCTTTTGTTAAACTTTTTTTTTTTTTTTCTTTTTTTTGAGAGGTGTATTGTTCAGTCAGCTGAGTTATACCCAGCATAAATGCCACTGTAACTTGCAGAGTAGTTTAAATGTCTTGAGGTATTATCAATACAAGATAAAAGAATTCAGATAAAATTGTTGAATCAGTCTCATCTGTCAGGGCTACAGGAATGGATAAAAATCTTAAAACTTCTCAGAATATATCTTAAGATAACATTTCATATTACTCTAGGCCACTAAGTATGTTGATGCATTATCTGATTTACCATAACTCAATTCTAATTATGTTAGACTTCCTTAGAAAGTAGCCCTTTTCAATCCATTGATACCACTGCCTGGCAAGCAATTGAAGSACTGTTTCTTTTGTATGATTACAGAGCTGTCTTCCTTTTCAAACTGGTATTCTCTAGCTGATTACCTACCTCCATTTAGCTTCTAAAACAGATTTTTAATCCACTCATTGTTTTCCTAGCACACAGCATAGTTAATTAAATGGTTATGGAAATGCTTATACGGAACAGGGTTTTATCATYGCATTAGGAAGTCAGAAGCATGATGCAAGAATGGCACAATGTTCCTAAAACACAGTTTTATTTCATAGGTGTTTGAAATGCTCATTAATCCTGGGGACAATATGCTTTTGGATGCACCTACGTATTCTGGGACATTAGCAGCTGTAAGTAATCTTTAAGAACAAAATACTATAAATGTCACATTTGAAACGAACAGCAAGTTGGTACATGGTGTGCAGGTTTATACACATGGTCTTTAGTGTAAAAATTTATCTGAGAATAAAGTTTTTGGTATTTTTCCCATGAAGTTCATAAAGTTTAATTCATATAAGCCTCAGTGTTCTATAAAGACTGTTCCTAGAACACAAGCTCCTCTTCTTATTCCTGGTCCATTCTAGGGCTAAGATCGCAATTGAGACTGGAAATGGAAAGCCATTATGAGTAAGTTAGGTTTGTAACAAGTAGATCTTTGAGCATGTCAGCATGCCCATTTGAAGCATTTTATGATCCAGTTGTACTGTACCTATAACATAAACATGTGAACAGGCCAGAAACATCTAAGTGTGAGTTTTATGATGCAAGTTAGTAAGAACTGTACAAAAGCAGTCATGGTTACGTATGAAAGCTAATTTTGTTATATGTAGTTGAATGTAGACTCAAAATGTGACAGTTGTAAGAAGGATTACGACAGGTAATGCACCACTATTTCAGTATTTTGCTTCCCCACACAGCAAAAGCCATCTCAGCAATATTGCCTGTTGAGTACATCTTTCACTAAAGATACTTCATTAAGAACTTATTTTCACACTTCTGTTACTGCAGCAACTACCCAGAACTACCTGGGGCTAACAGAAATTCCACAGAGAGGAGATTGCCTGCTTTTCTTAATATTTTCCTGTTCCTTTACACATGGTGTCAACGTGTCCCTGTAGTAACACCATTTAATTCTCCTTCGCATTGCTGAGCCTATCTAGTGAACAGATTCTTCACGTTTTGTCAGTAAAAAATTGCGGGCAGCTACACTGAACAAAAGTATAAAGTACAAATGTAAGAAAACAAAATGCAGTGAATTTGCTCTGTGTGCAGAGCATAAGTCCTGGTTGAGCACAGACCACAGATTCCTGAACTGCCTTGTCAAATGCAAAGCCAAGTGCTCCTTCCTGAACAAGGATAGCAACCGGTCTTCAGAGTGACCAGCTTATTGAGCTTAACAAGGTCAATAGACAATAGGGTGATAAGTTGGACGAATTATACAGCAAATTCAAGGAAAGTTTTCCCAGCAAATCAAGACTGAGACAGCAATAATAAATTAATTACT